>CAUYRT010057166.1:0-116721 GCA_963574885.1 Lepilemur ruficaudatus | reverse complement strand
ATTTTAATGATTGTTTCCTTGGCTGTGCAGAAACTTTTTAATTTGATCAGGCCCCATTTATTTATTTTTGTTGTTGCTGTGATTGCTTTTGGTGTCTTCTTCATAAACGCTTTCCCTAGGCCAATATCTATAAGAGAGTTTCCAACATTTTTTTCTAGAATTCTTATGGTTTAATTTCATTAGTTTTCTTCCTTCTCTCATCTTTCCTCCCTCCCTAGCCAGTTGTTACTAGTTACTGCTAAGGTTACACATCCCCGAACCTAGTATATATTTTCATCAAGCAGCTGTCTTTTCACCAATCATTTTCAGGACCACGGAGAGATCTCATGTGCCCTTCCCCACAAAATATATTAGTTCTGCTGTGCCAGGGTTGATATGTTGATTCATTCAGTAAATTTATTCTGAGGGCATATATAGGCTCTATATTAGGTTGTGGGGAAACCGCATTCAACAAAAACAGAGAAGCCCACAAACTATTGATGCTTATAATCTAGTAAAGTAATAGATCTTAAACAAATCATTGGGCTCTTACACCCACCCAACCAAAAATCCACACACAGAGATACCAGCTCAATAGGTAAGATAAACAGAAAGTTCAAAGTCCTATAAGAGAGATCCTTATCTAATCTTTGCGGGGGCCAGAGGGGGGGTGTGGAGAGAAGTGACTTATCAGGAACAACTTTCCTGAGAAGTGACATTTTTGTTGAAATCTCAGGAATGAATAAGAGATAACTGAGCAAAGAGAATGATTGAAGAAACACTTGAAAAATAATCATTTGAAGAACTTTAAAAGGCCAGTGCAACTAGGTACAGTTTTCTCCTGTAATCCAGCTACTCGGGAGGCTGAGGTGGAAGGATTACTTGAGCCCAGGAGTTTGAGACCAGCCTGGGCAACATAGTGAGACTCCCATCTCTAAAAAACAAAAAAACAAACAAACAAAAAACCCCAGTGCAGCTAGTGTAGAGTGATGAAGGAGTAGCACAATGGGAGATGAGTGGGAGATGAGGAGAATTAAGTAAGCAGGGCCTTGGGGCCTTGCAGGTCATGCTAAGAATATAGTATAAAGACTTATAGATCTGATCCATCTCTTTTTTACCTACCTTCTGGTTTTTTAGTGCATATTAATTATTATTTTTAAACTATAAGATCTGGCCACACTAGTGTAGTACCTATACAATAGATAACCACTTCACCAGGTAGACAAGGCATGAGCTCTCTGGTTTGTCACAGTGCCCAAGCCAAATTCACTCATATGCATTTTCTGCTCATGACTTGTAGTGTTGTAAGTTTGTAAGTACCAGATTTTGGTTCCTCCTTTGTCTGTCAGATTCAGCCATGATTTTGTGTCTCAGTATGGGGAGTGATTCTCTGCCTTTCTCCTTGTAGTTACATCTTGTCGGCCAACATCTCCAAAATATTTTCCAAGATATCAGTGTCATCATTTCACACTTCCAGCACAAGGGTCTCTGGGCATGGCTGTCTACTCAAGTTGCTATGTTCCACCCGTCTATTAGGAGATTCTTGCTATGTTTGTGTGTTTTACCAAATGTTTTCTTTGATAAGAAAAAGAAATGATACTCTCCAGATACTCATTTCACTTCTTTGGGGACCTACAGTTCAGCAGTAGTTCAATGATACACCTATTCCAGTCAACAGATGTAATTACAAACCTCAGTGTCATCCCATTTGTCTTTTTCATCTTTCATTGAAAGGTTACTTCTGAAATTGTCAAGTAGATTAGTTTCAAGCAGCATTCTTTTAACAGAATAACCAAAGATATATACAGAGGATGAGTTCCAGAGAAACTCTCAATAATTTGGAACTCAACCGTCCAGATCTCCCAATTAACCAAATTGTTCTTAACACTTCTAAGGCAAAGAAGCAAATAAAAGGGGAAAAGCTTTCAAACACAAAGGTAATAAATGTTCAGAAATAATATAAATTTCAGTACCATCTCCTTAACCTTACATTCTTATCTGAACTAATTTTTAATGAGGATCAGTATTCAGAATGGAGACAATAGGAGGCACTACGAGATGCCAGACCATCAGTCATATTTACTGCATTTCTCATATACTAAGAAAGGAGAAGTCCTGGTCAGGTGCCATGTGGATAATAATACCCTCATATCTGATGAATAGAATCAAATACAGACTAGTATATTTTAGATCTGTGGTCTAGTATAATCCACAATTTCTGGAGAAGTAGAGATTTTATCAGGCATTGAATAGTTCCTATCAAGATATTATTAAGTAAGCAGATATCAGAATAATAGCATAATTTGAAGCCATTTGTTAAAGAAATGTTATCCAAAGATTTTCCTTCAGAGACTGATTGAAAGCACTTCCTGTTCTGGCAGAGGCCGCAGAGTCTCATTGGCTGTACATCCCCATGCTGTACTTGTTAGCGTCCTACTCACAGCCCTTTTTTCTGTTTGCCAATGTTAATGGCCCTTTTCCTAACCACATCCTAAGAGAGTCCCAAACCCCATCAGCTTTCTGTGCCCTCACCACTGTGGTTAAAATTTGTATTACTGCAGTCTTTACCAATTCGCCCAGAAATCCTGAGGTAACTGTGCATTTCGGGTGTCTGCTAACATTTGTCTCTTGCTATAAAGAGCTTTAGGGACAAATTTATTTCAAATGCATAACGGATGTTTTAGTCACTAAATTTCTTGGGAGTTTAAATTAAAATAAAATGATACGCTTTCTACATGGATTTTCTTGTACTTAAGCCTTTAATGCCAGCTAAATAACAAAGGGGGCCATTAATGTAAAATTCAGCCTAAAGTCAATTGTATTACAAGCACTCTTAACGCTTGTACATTCTTAATGTAACAAGAAGTCTGAAAGGCACTTAACTGGATACAGCTGTATGCAAATTTGCTTTAAACTACTGAAGGTTAGAAACAGACATTATTTTAATCTTGAAAAATAAACCACTGAATGTCTAGCATTTGGGTCTGTTAAACTCATCTACTAATGATTCCCCCATTAAACCATAATAAAGTGTTTGAAAGTTGATCCAGTCCTTTGCATATGGTAAACAAAGAGATTGGAAGTATACAGCAGGCTCTGCTAAAAACTAGCAAGAGGATTCTTGAATATATACATCCTCATGCAGCTGTCATTCACCCCTGCCGTATTATATACTTTGAGATAACTAAACAAAAATACATGACGTTTATCTAAAACTCACAAATTTGCCTTCTGGGAATGTAGCACAATCTAGTCTGATTGAGGAAGCTATTATCCAGTGGAAGGTGAATTAGGTTTATACAGATGAAAGAATAAAATATTCACAAATAAAAATGTGTGTCGAGGTATAAAAGATTTACCTCCTCAATTACAAGTGTGATCCCACAAGGAAGCACAAAAATTAACACTATCATCATTTAGAAGCATGCTACGTCGTGCTACCTATAGTTTTCAAGTGGAAAGCTAAGGTATACCTCTATGTATCTATAAACAAATTGTTTATTAAATAATGACTTACGTAAATGGTTTTCTAAAAGAAACTGAACAAAAGTCTCATTATAAAATAGGAGGTAAGTTATGATCTCATAGAATGGAAAGCAAGGAAGGGATTATTCCTTGCTAGGTGTATTTACTGTCCTTACGCAAAAAAAATTGGAATATTTTTCATATTTTTTAAATGATGCCAAGTTAAAGTTCATAATAACTTGAATTTCCTTTTCTGAAATTCTAAGATATATTTTGTACTATAAATCCCAAATAAATATACATCAAAATTAAACATTGCTACTATAATGCCCACTGTAATTATAATCATTTTATTAACTGAAAATTCAAAGACTTTTTAAAATAATTACTTTATTGATCTTGTCTCACTTGTTTTCTTGATTAACCAGATAAAATCAAGTTATTTATCATTTATAGCCTCATTCCCAAAAAAGAGGAAGAATAAAAGAAGAGAAAAAAAGAGAGAAGGAGAGAGGTAAGAAAAAAAACATTCATTTACTCAACAAATATTTACTTATAGTCTACTATATGTTGGGCATTATATGAAATGCAAGGAATACAATAATGAGCAATAAATAGGCAAAATTCCCACATTCATGGATCTTAGAGTCTAATTGGGAAGTCAGATATTAATTAGGTAATGATGTAAAAGCATATGAAAATTACAGTTGTGATGTATGATAAAAAGGGTTTTCTATAAAAACATATAATATGAGGTTAGGTAAGGTGTTCTTATATATATAGATACACACATACATATATATATCATATCTATTAAAAATATTAATTCTTTGAGGACTACATATTTTAATTATTCTATTCTATTCAATGTCAAGAACATTTGGAGATACTGACAATAATATACTTATTGGTTTCCCACAAACTCCTCAGAGTTCAGTTTTTATGGAATAAGCTTTTAAAACATAAGGTATTCCAAATGCCTCCATTTCCTATAGCAAAAATTATAGAAAGATAGCATAAGGAATAAAAAATACAAAGGGTAAAACCAAAAGTAAAGGATTATTTATGAAGATTGGAAAAGAGTAGTAAACCAGAAATCTCAGCAGAGATATATGTGAGCCAGTTACCTAAAATGAATGTATCTCATGATCAGAGGAGGGAGTAAGTAGGGGTGAACAATATATTCTATTTTACACTTCTGGACCTGGCTGCCAGTGAACAACAATAGATGTATAACACATTTCTCAACCTACTGACTAGAAAACTGAAATACACAGAATATATAGTCTATGTTGCACATCAAAAAGATATACAAAAGACAATAGTTTGAACAAAATAAAGTTTCTTTCTTTCTGTGTAACTATCTAGAGGAGACAGCACAGCAATGGCAGAATAGTTACAGTCCATTAGGTCAGCCATAAATGCAGGTTTATTCTATTGCATTAATACACTATTGCCAAACTTAGCTTTTAGCTTATAATCTAAGAGGTCTACTGCAGCTGGTGGGAAGGGAGACAAGGGCAAGAGGGGTCCATGCTCATTCCTTTAAAGATATGGGCCAGAATTGGAGCACAGCACTTTTGCTTACATCTTTTTGGCCAGAATGTAATACGGCCACACCTGGCTACAAAGGAGACCAGAAAATGTAGTCTTCAGCTAGGTGTATGTGTTCTAGGTTAAAATTGGGGTATTCTGTTTCTAAAGGGAGAATGTACTTTGGTGGACAAGTAGTAGCGTCAGGAACCAACAACATTCCAGACGAATATGTCTCTCAGATCAATTTAATCACTAAATCAACAAAAATTTATTGAATTCCCAGGTACTAGGGAGAAGAGGACAAACAAGACAGTCTTCATCTCTGACTTCATGTAGCTTAAAATCTGTTGACAGTGGGTAATAAACTCAACAAAGCCGCACAGAAACACACCTAACTCAATTATGAGGTAGAGAGTTCAGAAAAAGTAGCCTAGATCTAAGAAAAATGAGCAAGAGGTCTTAAGCAAAAAGGATATGCAAGAGGATTTCAGGCACAAGATACAGCATGTGCCAAAGCTGGGAAATGAAAGAAAGCATTGTAAGTTAAAGAAGCTGACATGATTTCTGTACATCTGGACAATAGAAATTTGGAAAGACAAGGATAAATTAAATTAAATGCATATTATTTAAATATAAATTAAGTTAAATACATATTATTTTTTAGGTTTAGGCTATATTTGCTCAAATAATATGAAAAACATTATTGGATTTTAAATAAGTGATACCAAATAAATGCAGTAATTGCAATATTAGATTTACTTTTCATGTATTTTACATAGCTGTAATGATGTCATGTTATAAAAATAAGTTACTGTTGATATAGAATAACAAAAAAGCTTCAAGCTGGGGGTGGCTCAAGCCTTAAATCCTAGCTACTCAGAAGGCTGGTGCAGGAGGATCATTCAAGCCTAGGGGTTAGGGAGGCCTCTCTAAAATAAAAACCTTTAAAGGGGAAGAACAAAGCTCTGTAAATATTCTTTCATAAAGAAATAAATATGAAAGATAATTATCTTTTTAATATAAGCTCTAGAAAGAGATAATAGAGAAAACTGGGAAGGGAAGATTAATCCAAAAAAAAAATTTTTCCAGCACAAAGGAAAACGAATATTCCCACTGAAAGAGGCTTTTCACTACACTACTAATAAATAAATTAAAAAGTATTAAATTACACATGGTGAAATTTTATAGTATTAGTAATAATATTTAGATTCCAATACGTTCTTTAAAAAATAGAAGTCAAGATAAGTCAACTTGAGTGGTAATATATTTTGGGAAATCAGCTCACTACAAATTGTGACTGTAAACATTGTACTGTAAATGCTTTGTAGTTTTCCCCCAATAAAAAAAAAAACCAAAAAACAAATATAGAATTTGAGTTGCTCCCCCCCAAAATATTCTACAACTGGATTGTGGTGATGGTTTTATAACTCTATAAAGTTACTAAATATTATGAAATGTACACTTTACAGTGTGTGAATTATATGATATGCAAATTATATCTCAATAAAGCTGTTTCTTTTTTAATTAAAAAAAAATAGAAGTCACAAACAATTGATTTGGAATATATATGGCATCAGATTTTTTATCATCAACATTGAAAACTAAAAAATGAAAGTGCACTGTTGTTGAAATTTTAGAGAAAATAGTTTTCAACTAGAATCTCAAATCCAGCCTAACTAATGATCAAACATGAGAAGAGAATAAAAGAATTTTTAGACACGCAAGTTCCAAAATACAATATATTTGTTACTTTGGACCTTTTCTCAAGAATCTAACGGAGCATGTGTTCTACCAAAATGGGGATAGCAATCAAGACTGAGGTAAACATGAGACTCAGAAACAGAGAACCCCAACATAGAGGAGAAGTTATTTATTGGGAGCATTTGGCTAGAGATGTAAAAAATTAAGCAAGCAAAAAAGACAATTTATTAATTCCACTGAAATAGAAAGTTATATAATAAAAATTGTAATCATAGGATACTACTTAGTTTAAGAGTCAACAATACTTACATACTTAAAAATAATATGAAAAACTTTGATAAATCAAAAGATAAGTAGAAGAACAGTATTTTGTCTCCTCTGGTCAGATGAGCAAGGAACCATCTTTCTGAAACTATGTGTCTGTCAGATCAATGACCCCCTCCACCCCACGCCAGCCCTCAGCCCACACACACACTCCACCCTGCCTGAAGTGTGAGAAATAAGGATCCTCAACCTTCCTTCCCTTGGAGTCAGTAATCTCCCCTTTCCTCTCTACTTGATATTGGGTGGTGGGTAGTTTCTTTAAAATTTGTTTTATCTACATTCTCTGAGAAAGTCTCTACTATCTCTGTAAACTTACTTAGTAGGGGGAGTGAAGTTTCCCTCTGTCTTTACTTCTGGACATTTACAATACACACACACACACACACACACACACACACACACGAGTTTTTGTTAAGCAGACCAATGCAAAAACTAATTAACCTTTTGCTGATCCTACAAGGCTTAGTATTTGTTGCCCAGCAGAACTTGAAGCACAAGGCACCAATGGTAAAGAAATGAGCAGGGCTATACCGGGGAAGAGCAAAGATGCTAAAGGACCAAGAAGAGGATGAGCTTGAGAAAGCAGAGTTCATGGAGGATGGTGTCATAGGATGCGCTCCAAGAAACTATACAGTTAGAGATCCTTTGCACAGAAACTCCCAAAACCCTAATACCCCATTGACTATGTACGTATTGGATTATATCACTATAAACCTGAGGGAAAGAACTGGTAAAATCTTTCTAGATTGTGTGTCTTTCTCCAGCCAATTTTGTTGCTTGCTGCCCTCTTCCTTCCTCCACAATATGAGACCAATGTCCGGGTTTGACTACCCAATTGAGTCTTACCTCTTCCAAAATACCTTCCATACTATTTATCATCATCAGTGAGATACCAGTCTGTCTCCAGACTTTAGCACTTCATTCTACATTAATCACTATATTATCTTAACAGTTTCACACAAATTTATCATGAGTGCCTACGGTTTAAAAAAAGGCTTATGTTCCCACATTTCCCACAACCATTAGCACAAAGCTAAGTGCCTTGAGGGCACTGGGTAAATACTTTGTTCTTTATACTTTGATGTTAATACACAAACACAACAGCCTACCACATGCCTATGTAGGTAAACTGTGTGCCATCCATTATAAAGTTATCTATACATTTAACCCATTGAGAAATTTCTAATCTTTCCAATTATATTTTTAAATTAATTTTTAAACACTAAATTATGTTTTCAAATATATATTAACTATCTTAAATATATTAAAATTATATAAATAAATTATCTTAAAGATAAAGGTAATAAGTATTTAAAATCCATCACTTTCTAATTATATACCACATTTTACTATTATCTTGCTCTTCAGGTTAGTTACTTCCATTATATCTCTATAGTGGAAATATTACATAATTGTGTGCTACTGGGCATATCTTCCCGACTCTGCTTTAAATGACATCACATTGGTAGCTTAAAATGGGCCAGGGTGGGAGTGTTTGTAACATGAAATTTCAAAAATGCTAAAAATGGGCCTTATTATTTTGTTGATTTTGTTGTCTACACCAATGCATACTTAAAAATGCGTCACTTCTATAGCCATTCCATTGTGAGTAACACAAAAATTGAAGATACACTCTTCCAATATTCAGAAACCGTTATTCTATTCAACAATAACATTATATTATTTACTAATTAGTAAGTTCCAACACATGTCTTCATTTGTTTATTGCCATCTTATCATAAACAAAAATATCAACCAACATTCATGTTGAAAATATACTCATTCTTCAGTTGCAACCATAGTTTGGCTATAAATAAAAAAAAGTTCCACAAAAAGTAAAGAAAACACTTTGAGAATCAATTGGCTATATGGAATTTATAGTAAAGAATATTTTATATTTTATTATTTGTAAATTTTTTACTGATATATATCTAGTGATATATATATATATGCACTGTTTTTCATGGAGCAAACTGTTAAATGTTTGCCAGCACACCATTGCCTAGGATAACTGTTTACAATGCAAATTCCCAGGCCTCAAACAGCAGATTCTAAATAAATACATGTGGGGTAAGGCCCAGAAATCTCCCCTTTAACCTATAAATTTCTTCTGTAGTAGAAGACTAAGGTTTGACTAGGGAAGAAGAGAAAAATAAACAAAATGAAATATATCTTTTCTGAGTTGAGAAGAATTCCAGACATTAGTAGATGCTTCCTTCAAGAACCTTACGGATAAAAGTGACTACATTCTATTGTTGATGGGGAAAATAAAGTGTGCTCATGATTCTGCCCTGGGTATTATTCAAAGCAAATCTAATTTGTAAATTAAAATTAAGATATTTTTCTTCAAAAAATATTTATTGCCCCAAATTATTCATTTAACACTATCACTATAGTCAAAACTAATGTAGGTAATGAAAAGCCATTTCAGAATTATTCATGAAATATAGATGTCAGTTAGAGTTTTTCTTCCTTCTAGAAAACGAATACTGCTGAAAACTATCTTCAACTATAAGATGAAGATTTGGCTCATGGCATGTTTCATTGTATATCTTGCACCTATGAAATTCATAAATTCCATATTTGTAATTATCCCTCTAGTATTTTATCATAATTTCCACTCCATAGTAGACAAATACTTTGAAACATTCTTCTCTTGGTTTCATGACATAATATTCCTTTATTATATGACCACATAAATGACTTCATCTACAGACATGGGTTTTGAAAACATCATTTTAAGCAATCTGGTCATTTCGGATGAGATGCTCTTAAACATCCACTTAACTAATTTAATTCAATTCTGCTAATCACTTTTAAGGTGTTTGCATACAATCTGTAGTGATTTTATTTTTTTATTATTCAACAATTTCCAGAATATAAACTTTAAGAAAGGAATAAGGGGCCAGCCAGGGAAGGCCAGCTGAACACCAAAAGAGATCAAGTAAAGTATTCATACAGTTATCAGAATTGCTAGTACAAAGAGATGTACAGTAATCCACTGTTTGAGTGAGTTCAAACATATTTCTTCACCACCACCCCAAGTTAAAATAAGCACAGACCATAATTCCATATCTAATTTTGTACATTAGCTGTTCCCTTTCATTGCACTTTGGGACATACCCAAGTTATTTAGATGGGCTATAACCTAGTGGCTTGTGATTAGCTGTAGTTACCTTTAAAAGACCGTATTCTTGCATTTTGCCACACATTTGAATGTAAAAAAAAAAAATGTCTATATCAATTAAATGGAGAAGGGAATGGTTTCAGAAAACATTAAGCAGATCCTGTTTTCTAGACATTCTTACTTCTGGGAGCCTGTGGAAATGAAAATATGATAAATCTTCACATAGTGGAAGCCAAGCAGGTTCATCATTTTATCTGTCCTTAATATCTAATTCAAAAGTAACCAGCTACATTCACAGCAGGGCTTACAAGATAAATTAATTCAAAGCCCTTAGAAACCATACAATAACTAGAATTAAACTTTCCTTGTCAGGAGCTTAACTATGCTAAAAATTTAAATTAAACTGTCTTTTTGAAAGTTTTGAAATTAATAAGCCCAATTCATTCATGACACTAGAGACAATCTAAGTTTTTGTAATTAAATAATCAAAGGTAGAACCATTTGAAATGTTTTTTTTCTGAATGTCTTAAAAATTACATAATTATGCTTAAAATAAAAAGCCCTGGGTTTTCTACTTAAATAAGTTGCTAGTATCTTGGTCATAATGTTAACATACTTCTTGTCATTAAATCTTTAATACGTTAAAAATAATGCCACATATATTTATTTGTTATAAGCCCTTTAATACACAATTAAGTATACATAATAAGAAGTCTAGCTAAACAGTTGTAAGTAGAATGTTTATTTGGAGTTTTACATTATGTATATTTAGAAACCAGGTGTGTTTTTCATAGACCTAGAAATTGATGGGCCACTTCCCCAGTGTTAAATGCTTATAGTCTAAGTATGAAGGAAATCATCAAAATAGTTTGCTATTTTTTTTTAGTTTTATTCTCCTACTTTCTAAAAAGGAGGGAGACTTTTGGAAATCTATGCATACAGAGAACTTATCATATATTATATAATTAATATTTAAATGCTTCAAATGAACATTATCCAATGTTTTATTTTTCACCTGATAAGACATAAGTTTTTTCAACTCATTGTTGGTTTAATGTTCAGGATGTAATTTTAGAAATATATTTAAAACATTTTTTGGATCAAATGAAGGTGTCTCCTCTTCTTACTACTGCCAAGCCTATGATTTACACACAGTTTAATTATTCAGATGTTTATTATGTTCTACATAATGAAATTTGGACCCTCATATTTTCTTCCTACATGCTCGATGCAGGCTGCAATTACAGCCACAGATATCTGTTTATTTGATGAATTTTGCTTCTTCTGCATAGTTTGATAAATATGGAAATAAGTCAAAACCTACTTTATATACAGTAATTAAAGTGAAAAATCTAGTCATGATGCAAATCCTTAATTGGACTCCAGGAGAGATATGCAGAATTTCTCTTTAATAATATGGGATGACTGGGGACAGAAAAACAAAGCACACTAAAATATGGTTTAGAAGCACAATTAATCACAAAACAGAAAACAACCAATTTAGCATAGCTCATTCAGTGACTCTCATGGCTCAGGTAATGTTCTTTTAATCATCTGGCTCTAATATTAAGGTTGTGTCATGTGCATCTGAAATAAAATACAATATATATGCTGATCTTCAGTGTGAAACGTGTTCTTTAGTCTAATTTGTAAACAGAGCCCTTTCATAATAAAATGCTTAGACTATTTAATGACATGTAAGTGAATGATCAAAGCAGTACAAAATGGTTTTAACTGTATTCTTTAAATATATTAATTCATAAGACCAAAAAACCCCTTCATTGCTTATGATAATGTGTTAGTTCCTGTACAAATTTTGTTTGGTTTTAATAAAGTAGAAACAACTAGCCAAGATGTGTTTTAGGCTTATGACAATATAAAAGATATACTTGTTAAGCAAAATTAAATTAATGTACCCTGGGATGGTGCAGATGTGGCTGGAAAACAAATCATAAAAAAATCCAAGGAAGACCATATTTGTTTTCATGTACAATACACGCATTTCTCTAATCAGCTGAAAATTAACCATCGTTGTCTCCTAATTTGATTGTAAGAATATTATTCTCCATATAGGTTTTTGTAATATCTCATTAAGGGAATAATTATATGAGCAGGCTTTAACCAGAAGAAACTGGATTTATTGTGCTACTTTGTTTAAATAGATATGCCATTATCCTGTTCCGTTGAAAATTCCTCAGTCCCATGCTAAGCAAATTAGAGCACTGCTTAGAATTTGGAAATGGTCTCTCTCCAAAGTTACCCTGAATTACCTAAGTCTACCAAAATTGCCTATCTGTTTGCATACTGAGAGGAGCCAAAAAGAGGTTTACGGCTTTATGCCTCACAGGCGCTCAGTGACATTATCACAAGGATCATTTTTCTGTTCCCCAGATGTATTCATCAGGAAAGACCATGACTGCAGCCTCCATGCTGAGAGAAGCTGAAATCAGAGAGGCTTGATGTCCAGTATTCAAATCACTGCAAAATTCTTTCTAACCCAGGATGCTTACCTTCCCAAACAGATGAAAGGAAACAAAGATAACTGAGTTTAGATGGAGTCTTCTCCTGGCTTCCTGACATCTCTATGAGACACCTGCCATAAAACTTAAAGGCTACAGAGAGGATGCCCTTTGATGTCTTTTAATGACAGCCTCATGGCCTTTGATGTGGTCCTATGGCACAGGTTTTAGTTTGCAAACTGAAGCACAGTTTAACAGCAAACAATTTCTACCTCCAGTCAAGATAATATTGATGTTGCTCACCTCTAGAACACATGCTTATAACCAAGAAAGTGGAAAATGTATCTCACTTTGATATGTAGAACAAACGTGTGAAATTAATTATAATTTACTTGATATTATAAATATTAGAGTGTATGGTAAAAAATGGATTTATTGTATAAATTTCACATTGTTCAGCATGCTTTTCTTATAGAAGAATAATAATAAGGTCCCAGTCCTCAAATAAATATAGCAGATTTAGAAGTAAATGTGCTATATTTAACTACTATGTACTCAATACAATTTCAGAAGTATTTAAAAGACGGAAACATGCTTTCCTAGTTACTTAATCTTCGGTTCTCCACTTCCCATTATAATTAGAAATTAACAGTTTACTAAATGATTATTTACATTGTTTTCTTTTTTAATTTCCCCTGCTCCAATGTCAAATGTTTGTAATTTCACGTTCTGGAAATATTGATTGCAGAATAAAGGCAATCAGTCCTTCTCCACACCTTTAGACAAATTACTAATTTATTCTTTTCTGCAGTTTAAATTAAAGGTGATACCATACCTGGATTTTTCCTCATGTGATCATCAGAAGAAAAGGCAAGGAAATAATGTCTCTCAGGAGCCTTGGCAGACGAATTTCTAGCTATATTAGATAGATACTATCATATGACCTTATCTATTTTCATTTCATCAGGTAAAATTAAAACTACAATCCATCGAAAAATTGTATCTACTTTATTTGGAGGTAATAATCAAATAATCCATGGTAATTACTTGGTAATTAGTCTTTTAATTCATTTGCTATTTCAAAGAAAATTACTTCAATGGTTTGTGTTGTGGAAATTGCTTTACAACTAAGAAAGTCTGATATAGGTTTAATCTTAAACTGTGTTATAGAGAATTGCCTTGATATTTCATAACATTTGTAATATGATAGAACTACAAAATACTATCACTTTATTATCAAAGTGAAATAATTTCTCCTAAAACTAAAAAAAAGTTATTCCTGACAATTTTAGCCTACAGGGGTATGTCTTATAGAAAGACATTGAGTTGGGAGGCTATGACAAATGTATTTATAGATCTGTTATTTCACTAAAAGATTTTTATTCCCATAAACAAAATCCTAAAAATTTCAGTCTAACTATTAGAGTGGTTGTGTTATTAGTCATGCAACACTTATTAATTGATTAATAAGTGCCTATATGATACACAGACCTATGCTAGTTATAATATTTAAAAATTTTTAAAGACTAAAATTATGCCACTCTTTTAAAAAGTTCAACAGATTGTTGTCATCATTGCAAAAAAGAAGGGAAGAAAAAAGGAAGGGAGAAAGAAAGGAAGGAAGGAAAGGAGGGAGGGAGAAGAAAGAAATCACCAAAACAATATTTCCAAATGTCTGAAAATAATACTGACACCACAATGTAGAAAGAAACTCAGATTTCTCATTGGAAATATATAGGCTTAACTACATGTGTGGTGATACATGTGTGTGTGTATATAGATAGATAGATAGACAGCCATTTTTAATCCTGGGAAGCCTCAAAAAAATGCCTACAATTTGTTATTTATCTCTAAATAATTTATAGAAAAATCAACACACCAGGTATTTTAAACTGTTATTTTTAAGAAAGTGTAGAATAAATTTTCATTTAATATTACTTTATCATTTAGAATGTCTTAGAGCTTTTAAATATCAAAAATGGAATGTACACATGTGTACACGTACAATGTATATACAAAACTATATAACATATAGCTAATATATAAAACCATCACTATCATTTATACCTCAACATGTTTCATGTAAACTATAACCGACAAAATAGCCTTTTCTCCTCTAACAGGTTACAAATGTATATCAGAGTACCAGGCTTTAAAAGACAGATAAACATACTTTATAAAGTACATGTGACAACATAGAGCTCTTGCAGTTTCATAATCTGATAACAAAAATCATTATTGTTCTCTGAAGGCATGTATTTACAAAAGATAAAACAAGTAAGGCTTTCACTTTCTCCCCCACCATGTCCAACACTCAGAATATGGATAATTAGGAAGGTATCTGTTAATTGTTTCATAATTTTCAAAAGCTAGGCTTTGGTCAAAATTCAAAACTCCCAAAATATGTCACAGCTGTTCAAAATATTTCAAATCTTGAAAATGAAAAATCTAATTTATATATTACCAAAAATCTTGATTAATAACATTCAACATTTCCATTTCTCTCTCATATTTTATCATATGAGTATATAAATTAGAAAAAGAAACTACACTTGTTCATCATAGGATTATAATTTTACTGTGAGCAGTAGTTCCCTTTTGAAGAGATGAAGTGTTAAAACTGGAAATATCTGTTAATATTCCTAAATCTTATGTAGGCCATTTTGCAAAATGTTTACTACCCAACTATGATATTCAAGGTAATGTACTTCCCCCACCACCAAAAAAAACGTGTATTCTGTAGTTCTTGAGTGAAGTATAAGTTCAAGCTCCAGAATTTCAATCACTATTTTGGATAACAACATATTTCACAGCCCAAAGATGGCATTATAAAGTACATTGCTATGAAGCTAAATTAAATTTATTACATTAGTATATAATATACATGTTATGATCATAACATGGTTAAAATGTCTTCCTCCCTGCCCTAATAACCAATAAACAGACACACACCTTGTACTTAAAAATATGCTCCTGAGGTAATAATAATAAAACTAGCAAAACGTCCATGGTACGTGCTATATGTCCAATACCATGCCAAGAGCATAAGACACTAACATATTTCATTCTCATTCATCCTTACACAGCTCATTTCAACTTTGTGCAATCAGCGGAATAATTACCCATTACCCTGAGGAGGAAACTAAGGCACAGAGAGATTAAGTACTTTAGCCTAGGTCACACAATCAGTAAACAAAAGGACCTTCGAGACAGTACTTATTTGACATCCTGAGTCAGATAAACAACATAGCCTTCTACGTAGTGCTGCAGGCAACTAGACTTTTCCAGCTTCACCCTCCTATGGAAAGGAGATATATCTTGCCACAAGAGAAAAGGAAAGTCAGGGAGAGATGACCAGTGAAACTGTAGTGAGGGGCAGCTAGCCTCCTACTTGGCTAGATGGCTTGAAGAACCACCTTCCTACAGGAAAATGATCACAGAGCTTGAATACGCCTTGATGTAAGAGCCCTCTCTCCAACAATGGGGAAATACTGTGAGTGAAGGAAGGGTGCAAGCCATGAGTCACCAAGTGGAGATGAGCACTAAAAGACTGGCCCAACTCGGTCTAAATCCCAAAGTGAGGGAGGGCAAGAGAAGTGTGGGCAGTGTGGACAAACAACAGCAGAGTAATGAAATATCCAGGGTGACAACTTCATGAGACACTTTCTGTTAGGAGAATGAGCCCATACAGCAAAGGAGGGGAGAGAGAAACAGACTTGTAAAGATTTGCTCTGGGAGTAACAAAGCTTCAGTCATTGAACGTTAATATAAAGGAGAGGGAGGCTAAAAACAAGCCTCAAAACCCACAGGAGAACAGATGAGGGTCAGAGGAACAAAAGGGATATGAAAACAGTTGGCACAGCAGAGGGCAACAACTTAGCCATCGTCAAAAATATTTACCCATTCCCCATTTGAGGACTGGTAATGTGGTCAGAAAAAAGGTTTCCCTGGCACAGCCTATAATTAATTGTAATGTTTGATTGCATATTTAGTAAATGGAGTTAAGAGTTTTTCCACAGAGCTATTAGAGTGTTCTCTAGACAATCCCTTTTTAATTTCAAGTTTAAGAACCTTAATAAAGAGTTTGTCATGTTCAAATAGCTAAATACAGCTGGATCCTAACAAAACACTGGTCACTGGACAGGTGTGCACACAGAGATGATATCACCCAGCTTGCCTATTTCTCTCATACTGATGGGGGAGGGTGCAAAAGATCAAACGGTGCCAAAATCCTTGGTGTTTCATGGCTTTCTAGAGTAAATTATCAAGAAGTTCATTCTTTCCATTTATTTTTCATTGAGTATTAGAGTACCTGGTGTGTGCTATAAGACATAGGCATAATAGGGTCACCAAGCTGATTCCAATTAAGTTAACAATTTGTGCAATAATGAGATAAGGTTATTGTTTCAGCTTAAATTCTTTTTAAGTATTTTTCTTTCCCCATATCCATCCTGTCTTTATTTTTTCCAGTTTTCTTTTTGTCAGGCCCTTTTCATTTTTCTTACCCTTAAGCATCTCTCAAACATGGTTCCTATCAGCCTAACAACGTCCCTCTCTGCTCACCTGTGTCAAAAATGTAGTTTTTCCCGCACAGATACTAAAATTGAGTAATGCTATCTGGTCATTAGAGTAAAATATGTGTGCCTTTGTCTTCTCCTCTGAAACTCTTTTAACCTACTTTTTATTTAATAATGTATTTATTTAATAAACAAATTTTATTTAATAATTATTATTTTTCAAAAGCTCTAATCATATAGAGGAAAGATGTCAGCTTTTCTTTCCAGTTCACATGTGCAATGGAGGTATTTAGTATATCCCCTAAATAGAAGTTAGCTAATTTGAAAATCTATTTGAATTCTATCCAATTATAGCATAAGACGTTACAATTTAAAGTATCTCTCCTGTTATACAAATCCTTCTGTTTTAGAAAAAGCAAACTGATAGAAATGAATACAAACAAAAAGCATCTTCTCTTTAAAATTCATTATATTTGCATTCCACCCCCATGTAGTCCTCATTATCTCTTTTTAGTTGATGCCTGTAGCCTTGAACTCATTTTTTCAATTTTCATAAAGGAATTTTTACTTCTTTCAATTACTAATACATATGTTCCCAATATTTCAGTTGCCCCTAACATTTTTCCAATGAAGGGCCAAAAGTCGTAGTTTTCTTACGTTGTTTTTGATGCAGTCAACAGTACAGTTAATGTCCTTTGTCTAAATTGTTTGTCATTATCCCCTAAGTCTTTGTTGTTGTCTTATTACATTTTTCCATTCTCTTGAATATCTAATGCATTGATATTATTTTCTAAGACTCTCATTATTTCTAGAAATCTACTCAGAGTAACAATATATATTCTATTATTTTCTAAATTGCTTTTAAACTATTTTTAGCAAAGTTTGAATAATTAGATGACTGCAATACATGACTCTAAATTTCTTTTTGGATTGTCGAGAAAAAAAATCAACTTAAATATAGATAGTATACACATATCAGTGGATATTGAATTATTCCAAAGACTATTTTTAAATTCTAATAAAAATGGTTTAAAATATATATCTAAATAGGAAAACAAAAAACCAAGATTTATCTTACTTAGAGAAATGTCATATTTCAAACATAAAACTTGGAGAGCTAGAATCCCTACAAAGTAAATCCTAAATTTGTATTCTCTTCATTATTCTATTTTGTTGTATTTCTTTTAAAGTAGAAATAGCCAACCAGGGAAGGGATTTACAAAAAGTCATTCTTTTTGGTTTCTATTTTGGCTTTTTTCTAGGTCCAAAAATATGAAAAAATATTTAGGAATTAAATGCCCTAACTGAACAAATCACTTGAATTAAAAATCATCAATACATGCATTAAGCAGATAATATCCATTTTCTATATTTGTTAAATATAAATATATCAGGTGTAATGTCTGCTCTTTTTACATGGTCTTAAAATTTAGATCATAAAACTATTAACTGATTTTTGCCCATTTTGAGAAGGAAGAAGTGGGTTGTGGGGAGAAATTATAATCATAAATAAGAGAGAAATTTTATAAAAGGTGATTTGTAATTCTCTAACCTGGAATTAGGACAAAATTCTAAAGCTTACTGCCCAATTCCTGTTGAAAAGGACATGGGAACTTATACCATGAGTGAAAAATTATTGGTTCATGTATAATTTAATGTCATACTAAAAATAACTCCAGCTGAGGGTAGTAGCAGGCACCTGTAGTCCCAGCTACTCTGGAGGCTGAAGTGGGAGGCTCAAGTGAGACCAGAAGTGCGAAGCTAGATTGGGTAACATAGTGAAACCCTGCCTCTGAAAAAAAAAAAAAAAGAAAAAGAAAAGAAAATGTTTTTAAAAAATAAAATTCCAAATTGCATTCTAGAGGAAAATGTATGGAAATAAATATTTTCAATCATAGCCACAAGTATTACAAAAATATATACAGTTCTCAATCTGATTTTACTAAACGTGTATTTTTCTGCTCCTCCTGAAGAATGACAGTTGGTCCTACAGCAGCCTCAGGTGTGCTCTTTGAATCATGGCAAAAGTTACACTTCAGACACACCCAGACCACAGTCCCAAAACTAAAATGTGAAGGCAATCACAATTAACTGGAATAAATTTAAGGAGAGCAAGGAAAGGGGACGAATAAAATAAAGGCAACTTCTCTCATACAGAGCCAGCATCTTGACAATAGCTTGCCTTTCAGAACTGTAGGTATTATGAGATTGACAATATTACTTCCCAGTGCAAGCATGCCCACCATTAGGAGGCTAATGTTTCACTAAGAAGCAATAGTTTATTTTCTGATTAAAGTTATTTTTTGGCACATGTCATAACATAGTGAATTGCCTTAGCATATTGATGCTTAACAATATGGGCAGAGAAGGCCCTAGGACACAGCTAGTTAGATATTATACTATGTAATATTTTAAATACTCAGCTAATGTTAGGGGTAATTAAGACACCTTTATGTCTCTAGAGAAGATTTCAGAGAAACAATCTTTCCAGGCAAGCTTAAGGAGGCAGATACCTGATCTGAACTGGGATTGTTAGATGTTCTGAAAACAGAGAGGTCACCCTCCTGCTGTTTGAAACTGCACCAATTGGAAAACCTGGTGAAACTGTTGCCAGTCACTACTGGATGCAGTCAACCTACTGGTGAAAGGCTGGCCCCAAGCCAAAAACCTTTAAAGTCACATTCACCCAATTTCCAATGAAGTTGTTTTGCTTTTAAAATTGCCAGTCTAAATTACTATGGCAAGCCTAACATGTAAATAATTATGGGAACCATTTCTGCAATCTACACACACAGCGTATCATTCCTGGCATTGAGAACCACTGTGACTATAGCCTCTTAGCGCTATCTGTGAAATTCTGATTCTTGGAGTGGTTGCCAAATCCGTGGTAGATTCAGATAGTGAGAAATAAAGTACAGAAGCTGAAAGTAATCAATGAGAGAAAGATTCACTTTCAAACATTGTTTTAACGTGAATTATTGTTTTTCATACTATTTTAAATAAAGACCACACAAGAACACATTCTCTAGCAATTTCTTTTTCCTTCATGGAAAATGATAGTAAGTCAAGAAATGGAAAGGATATCTCTATGTCTCTGATATATATCTCTGTATAACATGACATTTCTGTGATTTAATGATTTTGTCTAAAGCATTAATAAGTTATTTGACTGAGATTGCAACTGAAATGGAGAGTTGCTGTTGAGATTGGTAAAAACCAAACCTGCATGTCTGTCTGTAAGACGTCTATCTGATGAAGGTATAGATTCATACATTATCTTCCTTCATCAGCCATGCATGGAAATGGAAATGAGTTTCAAAAGGTTAGAAAAGGATAAGAGTGAAAAAGAGATAAGATAATAAAGTCATTAGGAAATCCCCAAAGGGCGATTAGTAGTTCACTCCCACAATAGGGAGATGAAATAGACAAGGCAGAGGATTCCTTACAAAAGTGAGAAGTAAACAAGTCAGAGGGTGGTAAAGACTGTATTTACCGTACCACTATCACTCATACTAAAAAAATATTGCCCATGCCACCAACACAGATATACATGCAGCCAAAACCCACAAAGCATTTCACATTTTACAGGTATTAGTCTAATATTCAAACTCTAACACGTTCTCTCAAAACCATTATTTTTAAAAAGGAAAGACTATATTATAAGGTTCTGCTGTAAGTGCTTAGCCTTTATTTATATTACCATAATTCCCCTTTTTCCCGAAATATACATCTTTTTGCCAGACACACTAAAGCTCATTTTCAGACTTATCAAACCTCTTTCTTTGCTAATGTACTCACTTCCTACAATTTGCACTACATTACTCCAAATCTGTCCTCACTCTCCAGAAGTGCTTCATGAAGACTCTCATTGTTTGCCAAGAAATTAACTCTCAAGAACAGGCAGAGGTTCCTATACAAGTGCTAATGAGTACTTGGCTCCCACACTGCAATCTAGCCAATCTTGCCAATCTCGCCACAGCGGCTCTCACACAACAGTGTTAATAAGTATTTAACACCTTTAGGGAAGTGTCCCGTGTTGGGGACAAAGCACCCAAAGGAGAGCCTTCTAATCCTCAACCCCGGTGGTTCCCAAACTTCGGCATGTTTGGCATGTCTCAGAATCAGCCAGAGCACTTCCGAAAATAAAAACCCTGGAGCCCCTTTACTGAAGATCCTGATGTTGTGGAGCTGGGATGAGTCCTGGAAATCTGCATTTATGAGTCCACCCTCACCTGTGATTATAATGCAGAAAATTCTTGGATAAGATTTACTCTGGACTGCCCAGTTTTTACTTACTATCCTAGCATGATTATTAACATCACCTCATTTTATTCTCAAAGTATCCTGGTTTAGACAGAGAGTATATAGTCAGCAACTTTGGATCCAACATTATAGAGTCCAGACTATCTTTAAGGACAGGAAATGGTCCTCACTGATCTGCAGATCACTTTCGGCCATATCACACTTGTGCCACTTGATTTGACAGATATTTCTGAATGCCTTTTACTGCCAGATGTTGATCTAGGCCCTAGGACAGAGCAGCAAACAAAAGGCACGTAGCTCATATTCTGTAAGAGTTGGAAGAAGTAGGACAATAAACAGGGAAGCAATACATGCACAAAGATAATGTCAGATAGGAAATGCCCTTACAAAACTGAGACAAGAATCGAACTAGAGAATACCTGTAGGTTTGGGGCAAAAGAGGGGTGGTCAGGAAAGGCCTGGCCAAAGATATGAGCTCTAGGGAAAGCAACCTGAACCATAAGAGCTTGATGCATAGGGGAAACAGAATACAAGTCAGTGTGGTTTAGGGGTAGAGTGGAGGAAGGTCAGAAAAACAATCATCATCATAATGACAGCAACATCCTATGAGCCAGATACAAGTGTAAATACATTATATATATTAATTCATTTAATGTTTACAGTGACCCTGTGAAGTAAGTACTATTATTCCCATTTTACAGATGAGGACATAGAGACCTGAAGACAAGGAACTTGACCAAAGAGCCACAGGAAGCAAATGATAGAACCAAATGATTGTCTTCATAGCTAGACAATCTGTTTCCAAAGTTTATGCTTTTAAATCATTTCTCAGTGATAATAATCATAATAGTGGTAGTGACAATAATTATAATTAATGGCAGCTAACCTTAAAAGAGTGTTTATTGTCATACTATTTTAAGTATATTTCAGGTATAATCTTATCTAATCCTCACTAAGACTTCCAAGATAGGTATTATTAATATTATTTTCCCTATTTTGCTTATAAGAAAAACTGAGACACAAAGAGAGGTTTTAACTTGAACATAGTCACAAGGCAGCAAGTGTTAGCACAGGAAGACATCACAAAAAGCTTGCAAACCACAAGAGATCACATTGAATTAGATAACTTTGGCCTCTTTCTAGGCACATTTTACTCTTAAAAAGTCCAAATGATTTTCTATTAATTTTTCTCATCTTTGATATATCTTTTAAAATCGACTTTCAGTATTTGCTTTGGAGTCTCTTGTAAAGCACTCAAGATTTTTTTCCCAACACCTAAATTCTTCTTTGCTTCAGAGCTATAATACCTTATGGGCTTCCCTGTTCTATTGTGGCACATTTCTACTTTTCTACATTATGCCTACTAAGTCTGATTTTGCTTTCATTTTCCCATGTATTAATATGATTTGTGTCTCTTCCTTCTTATTTGTAAAGACCTGATCTTTACAATTCTATGGTTTAAATGAAACACTTACTGAAACCCTGCCCTCTCCAAAGGGCACAACAGGCCTAGGTTTTAAGTCCGCAAGTACACAGCAGTGGAGGGACACACAGCTGTGTGTCACTAATACAAGGTAGAATCCAAGGAGTGCCTCTGGACTTCTGTGCACTCTATCAACTCACAAACCTCAGTCCCACGCTCCCATACCATCATCACAAGGCACACAGTTTTCTCCATACAAAACCCACTTAGGGTTTTTATTTTGTACTTGATTTTCCGTGTAAAGTTTTGTTTTAATCATTATAAAGTAAACTTCTGCATAAAACACAGAGGCCGGAAGAGCCACTGTGTAGTGAATCCTCTTCGCTTGAAAGAAGAGCTCTAGAAATTGTTGGAAAGGAAAGTAAATAGAGTTGGTCAATGTGTGCTAATTCCATAATTTTTGCAGACCTTATGATTTTCTAAAGTTATTTGCCTAGGAAATGTATATCATTATTTCATTAACATCCTCATTATCATTTCACAAATAATAATAAATCTGAAGCACAGAGAAGTGACTTACTCAAAGTTGTATTATACGAATCAAATGGCAATATTAGAAGCAAAGAACTGATACAGATGAGCAGGACACCACCTCCATATGACAAAGAGATGGCAGTCTGTATCAAATCTTGCAGTGCTATGAGAATTGGAAGAAAATACACCCAGAGAACAATTCCCCAAAACAAAGCAGAAGATGGACCACAGTTAATCTCATCAAAATCTAGCAAGTGTACTGGAGAAATCATCCAGCTTTAATTTTTCAAAATGCATTAGTTCTCACAATAGAAGGAAAGTGAAAGAAAAAAAATTGCCTTTTGCTGAAACCTATTGCTAAATTTGGTCAATTTTGTTGTTTATCAGTGCATAAAGTCCTTGCACTTAACCATTTGACAAATCTGGAGGGGGAAAAAAATAGTTGCTGCAATCAGGTGAAGTAGGTTATTAATGGTTCTGAACAGATACACAGGATTGCCTCATCCTGAGTCAATTAAGGCTTAGGAGAAAATGTGTTTAAAATCTCAGAGGATTGACTATCATGGAACAGGTGGTCTTTCTACAATTGGCATTGTTTGTGTAATTCTGAATTGCTTAGTACATTTCCGTTATTTTTAACAAGTTGTACATGAATTCAGAGGTCTTCCTTTTTTTTAATTCCAGCTCAACAAGAAATCACCCAAAGAAAGCCAGAGATTTTACAAAGCAAAAATAGAAGCAAAAATGATAATAATAATTTGCATTATAACATTTCACACCCACAAGCTTGGAAGAAAACTGAAAGAAATTATTGAACCTGAAAAAAATATATCAAATAAATGCAACACTTCCAAGTGACTTTACAAGCTAAATCCTTGCACCACTTTACCCTGGCAACTGAGTCTAAGATTACTTGCCTATCAGAGTTGCAAAGCAAAGCGCGTGTAAATTAGTAAGGCCAAAAGTTCTTGGGAGGAAAAATTTCTGTTTCCCAAATACAAAAATACAGGTAGACAGAGTTCGATTATTCCATATTCAAGTTTCTATTTCAATACTTTTTCCTCTAGGAATCTCTCATTGGCCATCTCTCTGATACACACATACATACTCACACAAGATTACATTAGGTGGTTTTTAAAGTGTCTTATACTCTCTTTACCCTAGCAGATGTCACACATTATTGCCATTTTTTGTATAACGTATGTCTTTCCTTATACCGAATTGTATTTATCCTCAAGAAATGGAATAGCAAACAAAATGGCTCAAACAATAAGGATATTGGTTATCTACTTAAAATGAAGATAGGAGATGGGGTGGATTAACATTGTCATCAAAGGATCAGCTTCTTTCTCTCATTTGTCTCTGTCATTCTCAGTTAATCAGCTACTCCCTCATGGTAACAAGATGGCTGTAGTATCTCTTTAGACAGACCTAGGGTGAAACCCTGGTTAAGTCACAAATGAATAACCTTGTGTCCTGGTTTGTCTGGGAAAGTCTCTTTTTACATCTATTTGGGTATAATTATTTCTAGTACCCTTTCTTTCATGCTTGGAAGTGTTTCTATTTGAATGAGAAATTACATAGCCACTATATTGATGTCCTGGAGCAAGTTTCTTCAGTTCATTGTGCCCTTACTTTATAAATGAAGAGGACACCTCTTGAATTGGGTACATGTGAGAATTAAGTGGGATATTTTATGTAGGGTGCCCAACATCTATTTAATCCTAAATAGATGTCAGCTCTTTAGATAAGTTTCCTTGATGCCAAGGATGAACTGGAAGGTGGAATTTGGGTGGTTGGAGAAAACCATTATAATTATTCAGGTACAAGAAATGAAGGAGTGAAAGAGGGAAAGAAACCAAGGGCAAGCTGGTATTGAAGGACTCAAAGACAAATTGGAAGTGGGACTGAAGGAGAAGTGTGAAAAGAAAACTCCTTGATTGTGAGCCTAAGGTACCAAAGAGTAGTGATCTCACTAAACAAAACATGAAACAGACTTTAAAAGAGAAAGAAGCAGGAACAGAGACCTTCAATACTATTTTAGACCTGTCCAGTTTTACTAGCCATGTATTAAAAAATACACATCTCTTCTAAGAACTGAAAATGGAACTTAGGAACTTAGGATGGAGCCTGAGCCTGAAGAGAGAAATTTAAGCTACAGAAAGAAATTGTCAAGGTGGACAGTTTACACAAAGAAGACAAATAGGCCAAAGACAGAATCTTGGTAGGGGTACCTATGTTTAAAGCACAGAGTTAAAGCATGGTTTGAAGCTACAAATTAACAAAATATTTCCAACCATCTGCTCTTGAGGAAAAAACAGGCTGGTTCAGTACTCAGAAAACTGTCTAATCTGAATGCACGGATTCATTATTTCTTCAACTTTCTACTTCATTCCACATAAAACTTCAATCATATAGCATGTGTATCAACCCTGCAATGAATGCAGAAAAAATAATTCAATCCTCAACACATGTGTAAGGAATGCCTGTATCCTTTTATGAAATATCGTTATATTCTGTCGCTTGTGTTGCCTATTGTCACCACTATGACATATCTAATCCAGAAGCACATGCAGAATTATTCTTCACAACAGTCTGAGCAAAATTCTCTCTGAAACCAAGGAAAAAAATAAATGCCCCCATCAAACCACTACCTGAGCCTCGTAGGCTCTCAAATAAAGATTGTTTTGTTACCGGGTGTGGTGGCTCACGCCTGTAATCCTAGCACTCTGGGAGGCCAAGGCGGGCAGATCATTTGAGTTCAGGAGTTCGAGATCAGCATGAGCAACAGCAAGACCCCGTCTCTACTAAAAATAAAAAGAAATTAATTGGACAACTAAAATACACAGAAAAAATTAGCCGGGCATGGTGGCACATGCCTGTAGTCCCAGCTACTCGGGAGGCTGAGGCAGGAGGATCACTTGAGCCCAGGAGTTTGAGGTTGCTGTGAGCTAAGCTGATGCCATGGCACCCGGGACAACACAGTGAGACTCTGTCTCAAAAAAAAAAAAATGGCCAGGTCAATTCCCAGGCTAACAGAGAGGGCATTTTTGGAGCAACATAACCAATTATCTTTCCAAATTTCTAGCTTGGAGAAAGTAGCAACAAATTTAGATTATATGAGGCAGTGGTTGGCAAATGACTGTTTAATAGGCAAGAAGAAACAGCATTTTCCCAACTCAAACTATGTACCCTAGGTATTTTGGCTGATTTATGAAAGCACTGCACTGCCAAAGAATCAAAATTATTAGCATTTACTTGTTTCAGTTAATAAACCAATTCCCCACAGCTATTGTGAACCCTATAATATTTTGAACCTTTTGGGTAGCCACAAATTGGTCAAATATGGTTTGCTCCTGAAATTTCCCTGGAGAAATGACCTACTTTGTAGCAGTTACCGTTTTCAGTTTAAAAACTAGAAGTAAAAGTAAAATATGTTATTTTTTAAGGAAAAATTTTACAAACTCTGTCAGTCACAACAAAATAAGTTAAAATGTACCTGGTGTGTTCGATAGATCAGTAAGTTGACTAAAGTTAACATTAATAGATTGCACATTTCAAAAACAGCTAGAAGGGAATAATTGTAATACTCCTAGCATAAAGAAAAAATAAATATTCAAGGTGATATTTATCCCAACCACCCTGATTTGATTATATGAATGTGTCAAATTATCTCATGTACCGGCCGGGTGCGGGGGTTCACGCCTGTAATACTAGCACTCTGGGAGGCCGAGGTGGGCGGATCACTCAAGGTCGGGAGTTCGAAACCAGCCTGAGCAAGAGCGAGACCTCGTCTCTACTATAAATAGAAAGAAATTAATTGGACAACTAAAAAAATATATAGAAAAAATTAGCTAGGCATGGTGGCGCATGCCTGTAGTCCCAGCTACTCGGGAGGCTGAGGCAGTAGGATCGCTTGAGCCCAGGAGTTTGAGGTTGCTGTGAGCTAGGCTGACGCCATGGCACTCACTCTAGCCCGGGCAGCAGAGTGAGACTCTGTCTCCAAAAAAAAAATTATCTCATGTACCTTGAAAATACATACGTCTAATACATATCAATAAAAAATAAAAAACAAAAAAAAATGAGTTAAAACAAAATACAGTATTGCTTTTCTAGGCTACTGAAAAGCCTAAATGACATGCAGAAAAATAAAATAATAACTTTATTTTTTAAGTTATGTACTACTAAGTTTATAGTATTTGGATAACTTATGCTAAATAATGTTTTCAGGATTCTACCTGCTGTAGGTATACTGTCCTTATGCAAGCCCTAGCCACGTGCATATTTTGGCACCAACCTTCGTTCTTCTGATTTATAAGATGCTCCTTTCACACGTGTCTATGTCAGGTCACTTATTTCAGCATCAGATTCACAACTATCAATGAACCCAAGGTTTCATTTTCTCTCGAATGAGAGTTTGCTAAAATAGTAACTTCTCATATCATACCTACCATACCTTTATTCCAAAATTTCTAGAATAGAATAGGTTTTCTGTGAGCGATTTGGTCCTACTTTCCTAAGGAAATGTAGTCTACAATCAGGACTTCAACTTCACAGTCTTTATTGAGAGCTTTTTTGTTCAAAGGTAAGCACAGGTGCAAGAAAGTTGTGAAAGGCACAGATTTGCCTGTAAAAGAGCTTACAGTCAGCCAGGTATAGTGGCTCATACCTGTAATCCTAGCACTCTAGGAGGTTGAGGTGGGAGGATTGTTTGAGCTCCGGAGTTCGAGACCAGCCTGAGCAAGAGCAAGACCCCCATCTCTACTATAAACAGAAATTAATTGGCCAACTAAAAATATATAGAAAAAATTAGCTGGGCATGGTGGCAGATGTCTGTAGTCGCAGCTACTCGTTGCCTGTAGTCCCAGCTACTTGGGAGGCTGAGGAGTATTGCTTGAGCTCAGGAGTTTGAGGTTGCTGCAAGCTAGGCTGACGCCATGGCACTCTAGCCCGGGCAACAGAGTGGGACTCTGTCTCAAAAAAAAAAAAAAAAAAAAAAACAGCTTACAGTCATTCCCACAAATAAAACTTGAGTGGAGACTGGAAGATCTAAGATCAGGTCCTAAACTACCTTCGTTGATTTAGAGTTAGTTCATTGCCATGAGTCTCATTTTCTTCGTCTGTAA
Source organism: Lepilemur ruficaudatus (assembly GCA_963574885.1). Taxonomy (NCBI): domain Eukaryota; kingdom Metazoa; phylum Chordata; class Mammalia; order Primates; family Lepilemuridae; genus Lepilemur; species Lepilemur ruficaudatus. Next base: position 88,267 of record CAUYRT010057166.1, on the reverse strand, counting down.
ACCAAACCATGTGATGTAAGTGATATTTAGATCTCCACAAGAGACAAGTCTCTCTTATATTCCACTCCCAAAGTTGTCCAAATGATGAGAAATCATCTAGACAGTCATATTTTATTTTAGCTGGTCTTTGGTGCTTACATTTCCTCCATGATATCTCTAAATTTAGATGAGCCCCTTCAAAAAACCCACTAATTCTTTCTGGCAATGTTAATTTTATAAAGTTCTCTATATGGCTATTTCAATATAACAAAGTGAAACAATGAAAGTGTATAATTCTCTCTGTCTATACAAAAACATTGTTTTGATTTGGTATATACATACACATTTTTATACATATGAGTAGAACTGGCCAAAACAATTCCATATATGAAATCAATGTGTGGTTTTTTCCCAAGGTTAATATTTATTTATTTATTAATGATTTCAGCACATTATGGGGGTACAAATGTTTAGGTTATATATATTGCCTTTGCTCCGCTAGAGTCCCTTGAATCTATAGAAAATTGGAAAGATACTTGTTCTTTTAGAACTAAAAGAGACTGAGTGTTCTTTCAGAGACTACACAGAAGAGTTTGAGCCCATAGATTTATCACGACTGGAAAAGGTGGTGAACTCTCCCCCTGAAAAACACACAGGCAGCGAATAAAAGGCTCCCTGCTCCCAGGAACCAGGGTGTGCTGGCTACGCCCTCGGTTTTGCAGCAGAGCGTTTCAGTGCAGCTTGGCACAACACATCAGCTCCACCTCCAAGATATAATGTGTCCAGTGTGAGATAAATATCACCGTAGCCAATATGAATAAACTGCTTTTGGTAGTTTCTATTTTTATTTCATAGTTGTGTTATGCCAAAAACCATGTCCTTTTAAAGATCTGTTGAGTTGATTAGGGCAGGAAAATAGTTAGATGTGCTAAAAAAGGAGGCAATTGTGAATAAATAACGCTTGTCCATTTTACAAAAGCATAAACACATAAAACATATTCCCAGGCAATTATAATGTAGTATTATATTTTTAAATAAGTATTAGCATATTAAACATGTGACTCAACAAATAGCTAAAATCAAGATCTCTTAGTAAAAGTTTAATAAGATAGTAGAATATCTAGAATTTGAAATACGATATCATTATTAGAGAAAGTGCCACATTATGTACATTGTATTCCTTAGCAAATAATTTATCATTTGATACTTTTGTTAAATAACAAGTTTTTAAAGATTACCTCATTACAGGCCGGGCGCGGTGGCTCATGCCTGTAATCCTAGCACGCTGGGAGGCCGAGGCAGGTGGATCACTCAAGGTCAGGAGTTCAAGACCAGCCTGAGCAAGAGCGAGACCCCATCTCTACTAAAAAAATAGAAAGAAATTAATTGGCCAACTAAAAATATATAGAAAAAATTAGCTGGGCATGGTGGTACATGCCTGTAGTCCCAGCTACTCAGGAGACTGAGGCAGAAGGATTGCTTGAGCTCAGGAGTTTGAGGTTGCTGTGAGCTAGGCTGGTGCCCTGGCACTCACTCTAGCCCAGGCAACAAAGTGACACTCTGTCTCAAAAAAGAAAGAAAGAAAAAAAAAAAAGACTATCTCATTACAGGTATCTTTACCCTTGCAAAAGTGAATAACCTATTAAAAAAAAGGTTTTAAACTCCTATAAATCTGTTTCCATCTCTGGGTATGTGGGGCGAGAGGGATATACGTAGATATATCATATCTTATACGTAGATAAATATGTAAAGCTAATATTGTAAAAAAATTGACTGAATAATTATTTTAATTTAATCTCATTTATGCTTTATGATGTAAGATAATACAAACATTTTATTCTTGTACCTTAGTTGATTAAAGACACATAGTCATATTTTCAGTGTAAGGTTTGTTTATATTTAAAACAACAAATTATTTCAGGGAAACTTTTCCTTTGGGAAAGGAGTTATAATTAGTTCCCCATCATCATCTTTAAGGATACCAGGACAATATAACTAGCCTGAAAAATTATTTTGGTCCACCAATTAATCAAATATGTGCCTCTTATACAATCTGACCAAACACATATCAAAGCCCATGCCTATTTAGCAAACTTTATTTTTTTTAATCACCCTTCATTCCAATGATGGTACTGTAATTTTGCCTTAAAATCTTCATGAGAGAGAGAGAGAGAGGATGTGCCAACTTAAAAAAAGTATATTAAGGCATTATAAGCAGAGTGATTTTTTAAAGTACAGAAAAAAAATTTTTATGGGTTTTTTAAAATTGTCAGTAAGTAATCTGTATTAATAACCAAACAATTGTTCTACTCACTTGTTTGAATATATAACAATAGTATTATAAAAATATTTAAAACAGTATAATTCTAGGAATCAGGGAATTTGAGATGAACATATCTTAATTTTTAAAGTGATGATCAAAAGGTGGAATACAAAATCTTTAGGGTTTAAGAAGACTGGCAGAGATTTCTCATAAAAATGTAAAGGAGTTTGGCGTAAACAGAAAAATGTATACAGAGAATCTTGGGGGAGAGTTATGGGCAATCAATGCAAATACTTTATAGACTCAAAATAGATAAACAGCTCCCAGAAGGTCTCATAAAATCCTACATGTTTACCAAATGTGAGATTAGAACTACTTTCACCACTATAATTCTTACTCCAGAGGAGCATATATTATGGAGCCTTGTATCCACCTTGCAGATTTAGCAAGTCCTAGGCAGCCTGTCAGGGGCTACCCAAAAATGCCTGTGACTTCAGCCAGGTAAGATTTCATAAATTAGCACTTTCTAAATTCACATACTCATCTGCCACTTTTATGGCCCTCATCTTCTCTAACTGGATATATCTACTCTGATTCTGCCCACCCTTCAATCTGTTTTTATATTTGTAGTTATGGCATATCTTTGGGAGTATAGTATTTTTTGTTTGTATACGCACAGGGGATTATCTGTATGTGTGGGTATAGAAAAGTGGTGACTGAAATGTGCAGAGAACAGGTAATTGCAGGATTCATAACCCATTACTCAAGGCATCTTGACTATTTTCACTGAAAGATTTGCGTGTTGATAAGTAACTTTCCTGAAGAAGGAACAGCATTCAGGAACTTCTCAGGAACTCACTTCAGAAGCATTTTACCTCTGCCAGCCCTTCACCCCATTTCTCTCTCTGCTTATAAAACACTGGTTGCCTTGGGCTCCATGAATAAATACATATACATAAGCCCTCTGGAGAAATGTTTGTGTACACCTTACCTAGTGTCCTGTGGAGTTTTTAAAGTTGGAGGGGATCAACTAAATGAATAGCAATGCATCTATATTTTTCAAAGAAAATATTTCTGACAGTCTACAAGGACTCTTAGTTTTCTGTTCTAACGCTAAACTCATTCAGCCCTCAGCTTCTGTAAATTTCAAAGTCCGTATACTTTCTTCCAAAATTACCTTCATAGAGGTCCAGTATATTGTCAATTTTGCCAACAAGAGATAATATTTCAGAAGGGACCTAATGAGCCAATAGCCAATGGCCAATGTTATTCAATCATTTTATTGCACAGCTTCCATAGGAACTCTGAAGATTTGTAGGTAAAACATTTTTTTTTTTTTTACAGGAACATGATCCAAATATATGACTGCTGATCCTGAAAATACAATTTCAGTCCTAGTCAGATGAAAGGAAATGGAAATAAATTCTTTGGTTTTGAATGGGGAATCCATCTGTGAGTAGAACGTCATAAATAATTGTAGCTGAGTGATCAGCAAAGTGATCCTTACCGACTTGTCAGAGAGGACCCTCTTTGTGGTTACAATCCCTAGCTTTTTGCTGCTTAGTCAGGAAATTACCGTCTGAAATTCATTTAGTTTCATTTTCATTTAAAAAATTAATCTCATTCTCCATTTAGGGATTATTGGGGGCTTCACATTTACTCACTTATTCCCAAACTTTGAGAACCTGTTTGATCGCAATGATTTATCACTAGTGAAGCACACAGATGGCACTCATTTTCCAGTATTTTCCGTCTTCTGGTCTTCTCAAGGCTCCCCTGATAGCACCAGAAGCTTTTCCAAGCAATTCCCTGGATATCTCAAGTTTTTGCCTGAGGTGCAGAAGCTTTCAAGGAATCACAACTACAAAACTTGGCAAAGGAACTTTGTTTCGAATGGGGGTTGGGGGGAACCCCTGCGAGTCCCTTTTCCCTCTCTCAACCCTTTTTCTAAAATCTTGACATCCACTGGGTGGAAAAGTAGGTTAATTAGGCAGGAGTCTCTGGCTCGGCCCCCGGCGGCGGTTTTCAGGTGGTTGAGAGCCCCGCCGCCTCTCCAGCCCAAGTGATGAAAAGGGGAGGGAGGGCGCGCCGGGCGGGCCCGCTGCACACAATGGAGCAATTATTTGTCTAAAGTTCCATCCTCCGTGGAGCTCCTTGCATAATCCAAGCGTAATTAGGCCGACGGTGTTCCCTTTAAAGGCGTGACTTTGGGGAGGGTGATTTATTTACTTTGGGGCTTCACTTGGAGAGCAGCTCCCGGATGAGCTGAAAAATGATTACAGGCAGATTTGCACCACCTGCATGGAGAGTTCAAAAAGTTTTTTCTCTTGCAAATCGAAGCCTTTCCAACTTTTCTGTCTCCTACCCACTTCTCATCCGCAACCTGGTGTCACAGACTCGCATTTAAAGACCATTGGCTGGAAAAAAAAAAATATCCGCCTAGGACTGTGTTCACCTGCCCAGTAGTCCAAATGCTGGCTCTCACCCTGAACCTTCTTCCCCCCATTCACCTGCCATTATTTCCTGGTGTCTGGGACTAGGTCTGAGTTATGCCTTCTCCTCAGGCTTCCTTCTCCTGAGTGTCAGAATCTCCACCAAGTCGAAGTTTGGCCCTAAAAGGTCCACACGCACATGGAAAGCTTGGGGTAGAACCAAACTCAAAATAGAATAAACCCGCTGTGAGGTGAAGGGGCATGCTTGACCTGGTGTGGAGAAGGTTGGAGTGTTTTACTTTTTTTAATGATTTTATTTATATGAAGGTGGTGGAGGAGGTACATGAGTGACAATCCAGAATAGAGTTTAGAAATGGCACTACCAAGAAGAAGGTGCTTGTTTTTGTATCAGCCAGTTACAGATACAGTTCAAAAGGTTTCAGACTGCATCATCCAAAATTATTTGTAAACACACACTCTAAATATAAATGTATATGTGTATATAGAGAGAGATTAGTATTTAGCCTAGTGCATATCACCTAATATATAATACACATCTAACGTAATACTTATTGCCATATATACATATATATTCTCATATATAACATATACCACCTAATAAATATACATATACCATTTTATGTACTCTTGTAGTATACAAAAATAAAATAGAAACATGTCAGTATACACCAAATATGGAGGCATGTGCTAGGTGATATATGTTATATATGTGGCTATGTGTGTATACAAATATATAAATAATATAATGTGTGTGTTTATATACATGGTAATATTACATTTATGGCCATATGTTAGGCAATTCATATTAGATTTTAGGATCTACTTAGAAGCCACATTCCACACTCTTTCACTTGTGGAAAAACCTGTGGCTCCTTATCACAGGCATAGACTCATCTTTCTTTCTTCCTCAAAAGCTAGAGTTCTACCTATCACTTCTATGGCAATAGAAAGAAAGTTGTTTTTCAAATAGTAGGTGCCCCAGCCCTAAGCCAAGAGAGGGAATTCATATTTTAGAGAAATACCATGACGACACAGGCCACAGGAAAAAATATCTAGAAGTTTGATTTCTGCCCCTCTCTGGGGTAGATTGGGTCAGAGCTCCAACTACCATCTACCTAGAGAAAGTCTTAAATCTGCTTGGGGAAGATCATCTTGAATTGAGAGGCCCTCTGACCTGGTGGAGCCAGTCATTAGAGGCACTCTGTGTTTGGAGGAATCCTGCATTTTTGGCTCTGTCTGTAGCTGTCTCCCACCCACAGATCCAGGCACCTTCGAAACACTTCTAGCCTGTGCAGGAGATTCTGAAGGAAATGCAAAGGGAGACCCAGTATTATTTTCCCGGTATTCAATTTCCTTTCTTGGGTTTTTAATTCCAGCTTTTCCTAGGCGCTATTCTGCACCAAGAAAAGATAGATTTTCTTAACCACACAGGGATTTAGAGAACGAAAATTCATTGATTTCGAGAGACTTTCTGGAAAAGAAATTGGGGGGGAAGTGGACCGGTGCTGCACTGGGAAAATGCACGAGTGAACCCACCTGGTCCCCATGCTATCAGCTTCCTACAACGGATTGGAGGGAAAGTTTTCCTTTAACCTAATTCGCTGCTCCTTCCTCACATACCCCTGCGCCTCACATACCCCAGCTTAATATTGTGCAACGTCCTGCGCTGTATTGAGAACATATTCTAATGTCTATAGAAACTTGGTGGAAAGAATTTGATGAATGTGTCTAATTGGTTTAACTCGCCATCCATTCAGGAGAAGAAAAGGTCCATCATTAGACTTAATTAAGTTTTTTTTTTTTAAGTTGCTGCCTTTAATGATCATAGAAACCGCGAGATCCAACACCAGCATCTGCGTCATTTTAATTACCCTGTTTAGTTGATAGGGATGTGGCAAAGTTACCCAGTATTTCCCCACATCCCTTCCAGCTCGTAGGGGAGCGCCGTGAGCAGGGAAAGGCTGCCTCCAACACAGAGAGGATGAGGGCAGCGTTTGGAAAGTTGGGGCTGAGTTGTCTGGCGCGTGGGCTGAGTTGTCTGGCGCGTGACTCCAATCTCAGTTTTTTCTGCCAGGCGCACCCCCAACTGCTGGCTGTTTGAAGAATTTAGACCACTGCTTAAGGAACGATTTGCCATCGGATTTGTCCTCGACAAATGTCTCACTAAACTACAAAAAGAAAAAAATTAATTAAAAACCCTGAAACTTGTGAGTAAATATTCTGGAAAGAGGGCTGCTGGAAAGCTTCTGCACACCAGATCATACTGGGAAGTTTGTGGTCCCCATGTAATCTGCCCAGGGGATTGTGCACTGACTGACAAGAAAAACGCACTTGCCACATCCCCTCCCTAGCTGGCCAGAACTTGAGACTCTCACCCTCATTTAAGGGTTTCCTTTTAATTTCTATTTTTTTCCTGGTGCCAGAAACAGGAAGACAGATTTTTTTTTTTTTTTTTTGGTCCCTAATGGTTTTAAATTGCCTGCTGCAATCCCTCCAGCAAATCCCACACAAGAGAAAGCAGGCAGTCAGAGCCACTATCAGAATGCTTTAAATACATCCATTCTCCTTGTTAATTAAACTTTGAGAATTAAAGTTTTGATTGGCTGGAACCTCAAAGCTTTCTCCCTCACTTGTACAGCAGGAACTTAGTAGCTTCTACTACTCAAAACTTTGGCCCTCACTTCACCCTTGCTATTCTCTCTGTTGTTTAAAGAACAATTAAAAACAATCCAATTTCTTGAGAATTTATGAATAGATGGCAGGATCTTGAGTCCCTGAAACCCATGATTTAGAGTCAAAGGGTCTTATTCAGTCAGGGTGTGTGGTTTTTTGTTTGTTTGTTAGCAACATCTTTGATAGCATTTTAAAATTTTTGGTATGATTTTATCTCCACCTTCTAAATTTAGGGGTTCACTAAATAAAGAGAATCAGAGAGAAGCCACCTAACCCAGATGAATGGTTAAAACCATTGTAGAATAAATTCTCTATTCATCAGTTAAAGAGTTGTTGATCAAAATGAAATTTAGGAACTATCTTTCTTAAAAGGGATAACAAAGAAATTAGCTCTAAGTGCCAAGAGAGGAGCAGCTAACCTTGTTTTCCAGTGCAAAGAGGCAAGTGGCTATTTGGCAGGTGTCATTAGCCACAGCTCTGTACTTGGACACAGCTCTGCTTTGAAGTGGTTAAAGCTTGGCTCTCTAAGAATTTGAACTGCTCTGTTGACTTTGGGCTCAATGACAGCCTGAATGGCCAGTGACAGGCAGCTGGACCAAGCCCCCAGCTTGGCTGCTTAGACTATAATCCTGAAAGTGTGTCCTATGAACCCCTATGAATTGGGAGCCAAAGTCCGAACGAAGGGTGTGTTTCAGTGTAGATGGGTCTGGAAGCTGTAAGAGGCCTCATCTCAGGAGCCGCTCCTACACTAGATCACCTGCCAGCTACTCTGTAAATTTCACCTCAGTAAGCCCACCTCTGGTGGAGCCCTGGCTCTACATACAAGTTGAAGTTTCTGGGTCATTCTGAGAGAGCCTGACTCAGACAAAATCTGCCTAAAACTTGGGACCCACCTACCCCACTGCCTTTCTCCTGTGTTTCCAGCCTATCCCCACCCTTGCAGGGTGATGAAGGAGTGGGGGTGGCATGGGGAGAAAGTGTTTGAATTTCAAGTTTCATTCTTAGGAGAAATGTGGTCCACAGGGAGCTGCAAAGAGTGTTGATTCTTTGGGGCATTCCTTCAGGGCCCCCTGAGTGACCCATCAAGACCCAGGACCACCAGCCCCCAAACCCATAGCTCAAGAAAAGAGCCACTCTTGCCCCTGTTCCCCCTCTGTCATCAGACACACTCTCCAACTTCTCCAAGAGAGACAGCACGGGACAAAATGATTCCCCTGTTTTAACAAGATTATTCTAGCTATCAGTTTTATTTTGATTTTCCACCGCATGTTATTCTGTTCTGGGAAGGTGTTCTGTCCACCCCCATTCTAGAAAGAAACCTTTTCTTTTCTTTTTTCTTTTCCTTTTTTTTTTTTTTTTTTTTTTTGCTCTTTCCCCTACCTTCCCCCAGGCACTGGATTTTTTTACACTGGCATTCTGTTACTTAAGGAGAAAAAGTCTCTGGAGGGGTTGGGCTGCTGAAGGGGAGACAGAAAGAGAAGGCCTGGGGGTAACCCTGTGCACAGCCTGCCCCAGTATGATTTTTTGCACAGAGTTGGCACTGGTGCAAAGCCCCAGTCCCCAGCCCTGGCGGGACAATGGACAGCAGGACAGCTGCAACGCCTACAAAGGAGCCCTTCAGCGGCAACGCTGTTTACTTAGTGTCCAGTCTGACCCCAGGGTTGCTGGCAGCCAGTACAGATGCTGATTCCACCCTAGGAACTCGCTTTCTCTTCTCCATCCACCGTGCTGGCCTGCATGTCTTTGCAAACAACTTGATTGACTTCTGGAATATTCATCTGCTGGCATTGGCTTTGAGGAAATCGAAGGAGAGACTCATAGAGCAAAGGCCCATAGCCTATGGAGGGTTGCCTTCCTGCAGGCCTGTCCAGGTCACCTAGCTGATTATCTTCTCTTCTTCCCAGAGACAGCAGATAGTCTCCAGCTTTTGAAATGTACTGTTTTAATTTCCCAGCCAAAAGCAAGGTCTGGAAGAAGCTAGACAGCAGGCCCACAAGCTGCCTGTCAGACGTCTCTGCCCAAGGAGAAAACATTCATCTAGCGGCTACTATTTTATTAGTTTCAGTGCACTTTTACTGATACACCCAGGAATCATGATCCCTAACTTTTCAACTTGACTTTAGGCTTTAAAAGAATACAAATCAGGCTGGGTGCGGTGGCTCATATTTGTAATTTTAGCACTTCAGGAGGCCTAGAAGGAAGGATCACTTGAGGCCAGGATTTTGAGACCAGCCTGAGCAAGAGGAAGACCCAGTCTCTACAAAAAAAAAATAGAAAAATTAGGTAGTCATGGTGGCTCACACCTGTAGTCCCAGCTACCCAGGAAGCTAAGGCAGGAGGATCACTTGAGCCCAGGAGTTTGAAGTTGCAGTGAGTTATGATGATGCTACTGCACTCTACACCAGGCAATAGAATGAGACCCTGTCCCCCCCCCAAAAAAAAAAAAACAAAAAAAAAGAAGAAGAAAAAAAAAAGAATACAAATCACAGGCCATCATAGTACCAAAGGCAAATTAAACTTTTAAATATTTAAGATAAACTTTGCTCTCAAAGTATAAGTCAGCTAGTCTTTCTTGCCAGAGTGTCTAAAAAATATTTAGAGTTTTCTTTTTTCTTAGACATGCAAATTAAAGGGCTCTTTGGCAAGGACATGTCTAAGATAACTAGATCCCTTCCCCAGAAACATCTCCCTCTTTGGGACTTCTCTCTTGGAAGAGCTTCGAGGAACCCAAACCTGCAAAGACAACTGTTGGGGCTGCCCCAAATTCCCCTGACCCAGGGTGCTCTATGCTCCACCCCAGTCCACACCTGGGCCTAAAGATCCTCCTGTCTCTTCCCTATCCTTGAACTGCCTCACAGAGCTTCTAATATTGTCCCAAGCTTCATTTGGTAAGGCAATAAAACAGCCTAACACCTGTTCCCTTTCCCTAATTTTAGTGGATCTCATTTTTCCTAAGTGCCCCTATAGACTTGAAGGTAGGATTGGGTTTTTTACAGGAGCTCCTTCTACAAGTAGGGCCAGGCTGACACCTCCACTGAGAAGGCTGAAGAAGGTGGTTGGAAAACCAGTTGGGGCATAGGAAACTGAGCTCCTGGTGCCCCCCACTCCCTCTTTTATCCTCTTCATGACATTGTTTGCTATGACAGTCTAGTTTAGATATGATGAGGCCAGTGCCTCCCTTGAAATGGAAACAGAGGACTGAATAAAGAAGAAAAAAGTACTTTGTAGTCTGCATCGTCCATCTTTAATTCAGAGACGCATCTATACTCCAGGGAGCTCTGCCTTTGATCTCTTTGATTTTTTTACGCCAGATCTGTTATGGACTAAAATTCCTAGGTTTTCCATAGAAACATCTCCATTCCTTCAGGATATTGATGTTTTCTTCTTCCTGGGGGTTATGATATGGTAAATCAGATTCAGAAAAGAAGGGACAATGCCAGCATTCATAGGCCTGGGGTGGGGTTTCTCTCAGCTTTCCCCCTCCCTCTCTCTCATATTCTCTCTTTCTCTTTCTCCTCTCATTCATACAAATATTTTCTCTCTGTCCGCCCTTCTTTCCCTCCCCCTTTTTTCCTCCTTTCCTTCTCCTTTTTTTTTTTTTTTCTTTCCTGCCTCATTTTCTTCCCGTTGTTCTGGGGAGGGGGAGCCAAAAGAAGGTTGTGATTCTGGTCTCTTCAAGCCCTTTCAAGCGCCTTCAACTCTGGCGGCGGCAGCAGCAGGTTGCGTTGCCATGGAGACCGTACTGTATTGCGGCGGCGGTGGCGGCTGCAGCGGCTGCAGCAGTGGTAGCGGCCGCAGCTCGAATCTCCCAAACAATGCCGCGCCAAGTGCAGGTTTCTCGCCCTTCTCTGTGCACTTTTCCCTTCTAACGGGGCTAGTGGCCTCAAACGGACCGTGCATCTTGACACGAAAACAATCCTTACCCCCTTTTCCTCCCTTTCGCTGCTTTTCCTTCCTCCCTCCACGTCTTTGATCTATTAAAAATCGAAAGAACAAAGTCACAGAGGAAAGTTTTGTTGTGACTGCCACCACACAAAATGTGGCTTTTCAAATAGTGTGATAGAACCGAGGTCTGACAATGGTGATCCCAGATTGGTTGTAGCTACCGGTCAAACCGAACAGCTCTATACAAGAGGATGCAAATTATAGCCAGGCCCGCCAAAGGGTACCAAGCCTCTCTGTCCCAAACCGGCTATCGTTTGAAGATTCTGGAGGCAGAAATGCCTCCAGTCAGGCTCCAAGTGCAACATGGGTGAGGGCTCTGAAGAGGCCTCCAGGTGAGGAGCCACAAGGACCCAGAGACAGAATATCTGCTCAATCTTAAGTTACCTTACAGAGCCTGGATGTGGCATTAGACCCTACCCAGTTCTGGACAAGCTTCAGCTTTCTCTACAGTGCTTGGCACGCAGCAGGTGATCAATAAATAATTGCTGGTGGTTCTTGCTGCTGCTGCACTGCCAAACCCTCCACTAGGGGGCAGGAGAGGAGGTTTACCCAGCCAGGAGGGAGTGGTTAGACACTACAAACAACTAACAGCCACACTTTTCCATAAAGGATGGGTTAGATGGTTGGGGAAAATGCCAAAGTAAACAAATACTAACTTCGGGTGTTTTTTTTTTTTTCTGAAGTGACAGTAGCACTAATATTATCATTATGGTCAGATGTCATCTGCCACAATATATTGCCGGTGAGACCAACTCAGAGCTGAAACATAAATGGGCCATTTTCCCAGAACCAAGACCATTGTAAGATCTTCAACAGTGAGATAATCAGAGAATTTCTTTACATAGTGTATTCAGCACCCACTACTTGTGTATAACAGCAATATTAATTGAACTAGTTGTTTCTGGGTCTAACATGCAAACAACACATTATAGAACCATTTTCTCCCATTGAATTTTCTATTTATTTATTTATTTTTTGGAGGCAAGATCTCACTCTATTGCCCAGACTGCAGTGCAGTGGCATGATCACAGGTCACTACAACCTCTAACTCCTGAGCTCTGGAGATACTTCTGGCTCAACCACCCTAGTAGCTAGGACTACAGGCACACACCCTCATGTCCAGCTATTTTTTTAAAATTTTATGTAGAGATGGGGTCTTGCTGTGTTGCCCAGGCTGGTCTTGAACTCTTGGCCTCAAGCTATCCTCCCCCCTCAGCTTCCCAAAGTGCTGGGATTACAGGTGTGAACCATTGTGACTGGCTCTGAATTTTCTACTTAGATAGCAAGAAAACACAAATAGATATGTATTACATTTGTCCAATTTCAAGTGAATGAAAAAAGTAGATTTTGCGTACTTCAAAAAATTAGCTCAGTTTAGATTCAACACTAAATATCCAAATTTGGGGGCAAGCTTTTCTTTGTCTATATTAAAATAACCTTGGTAAAAAGCCCCTATTTGAAATAAAATTTTAAAAATACAGAGAGATTATAAAGTGTGAGGAAAGCAAACACAACCTGAAAACCTTTAAAATCTGTACAACTGAATTGTTTTGTTAATGTCAAGTCTATTCAACATTTCTCAAGGAGTTAGTGTGCTAAATATCTCCTTAAACATTTTAGCATGCCTGTAAACTTCATGGGCTGGAATACAGCTAACAAAATGTAAGAGAAGAATGTTAATGCATGTCTTATTTTTTTCTAAGACATATTAGAACAGTATAATTATTTGTGATGTGATAGAAAAGAGGAAAAATATTGGGAGGAAAACATTGGAGCTGTAGAATTGCTGCTAGGAATTAGAGAAAATGGAAAGAGTTCTGCAAACCCTTGCCAAAATCTCAGAACTCTAATCACTAGATCTTAACTTCTAATGGCTGACTAGAAATTTCTGCCTTAGTCACTAAGCCTAGAGAAAATGAGATTGAAAACTGTTGATAAAATCAGCTGGGAGATAATTCTGTGAATGAATGAATATTCTTGGCCCAAGTGACCAGCATTTGAGATTTGGGATTTATATTGCCAAGTGAACTCAAATATAAAATGAGGAAACTTTCATTTAGGAACAAGAATGCTCTTGGTATGTGTTCTCTTACTAGTTAAATGTACCATACACACACATATGCCACACAAAAAAGTTCAAATTGAGGAACTTTACATTTTTCTCTTATGACTTTTTTTCTCTACATATTTACCTTTGCAGTTCCAGATAAATTAAGAAAAGTATTCCCTAGACAACTGAAAAGGCAGAATGTGAACTGATCAAAAGTTTCTGAACCATTTTCCAGCCCTCAGGGATAACTGAAGGGAGAGGTCTGTGAGGCCTCTTCACAGGCAGATGGAAAGGAAGCATGAAGTAACCATGGTAACCACTACGCAGGCTAGAAAAGGTGGTTCTGTAGGGCCTGAGTCCTTCTGTCCATTTTGAATGATGCCTAAACACAAAGGTAGATAGCAAACCTCCAGCATACACACACACACGTACACACCCCAAGGCTCAAAAACAATAAGTCTATCCGGAGTGACTAGCACTTTCAGTGACCCAAGATCCAGTTCTTTCAAATTCTAAACATCATTAGCTTCATTAAAAATGGTTCATGAGGACCTAGGAAAAGAGATATCGTAGGCATAACCTCCTTTCTTCCTCTCTTTCTCTCACAGAAAAAGCCCTAACCTGGAAGATGATTTGATCATTTTCTGTCTGAGAAACTAAACATTCATCAGAATGAATCCATACTTTCAAAGTATATTCTTGTTTCGGAAATTTTTAGGGTGCTGTTCTCCTCTAGCGAGCATCATTCTCCTTTGAAATTTCTGGGTTCTTTCGATTTCTCTGTGTCTTCTAACTGAACAGATAGAATCATTTTAAACTGCTGAGACATTGCTTAAATTGTTTCAAAATCTGTTCCTAAAGCAGCAGCCTCAGTATCACCTGGGAACTTACTGGAAATGCAAATTCACAGAAGCTGTAGGAATGGATCCCAGTGATCTTTAGCTGTGTTTTGTTTGTTATTAACAGACTTCAGGTGATTCTGAAGATTGATCAAGATAGAGAATCACTAATTTAAAGGATCCCCTCACTGTCCCATCCTGCTAATGGAAATAATAGACTTCTCAATTTGTGTCCCTGAAGTCTGGAGATAAATGTGGAAGGAGAGAAAAGGAGAAGCTCTCTAAAGCTGAGGGCTGAGAGCAGAGCAGTCAAGTCAGAGGCCCTGGCTTCCCATCTGCTCCTGACACAGCACTGGCACTAGGGAACAATTGTTTGGGTTCCTTGCCCCAGTTTCCTGTGACTGTGAGCCCCGGAGAGTGAAAAAGAGTGAGAGGGAGATAGCCATGTCCTCTCTTCTAAAGAAGCCCAAAATGGGGGAGAGTGAGATGTAGGGAAGGAAGTTGTAGGGGAAGAAGGAGTCAGAGGAGAAGACACTGGAGGTGAGGTTTTGCAAAACAGACAGAGAAGCTCAAACGCCACCCAGCCAAAGGCAGGTGGAGGGCATGGCTTGTGTGCATGACTGGGAGTAAGAGTCTGAGTGTGAAGTATGTGTGAGTGGCGTGAAGGACATGAATATAGTGGGTATAAGAATTGGAGGCAAGGGAAATGCCAGGAGGCATGTGAGGAATGTGAAGGCTTGGGGGCAGGGATATGGGAGGTTCTCAGTGTGAGAAGGTGAGGGGATCTGTGGGACTTTGAAAGGGTGTGCAAGAATGTAAGGGGGTGTGGGGATGAATAGGTAGAAGGTGGTAAAGGGTATCCGACAGGTGAGGAGGGTGGAGAGAGCTGAGGGATTTGGGGGGTTCTGTGCAAGTGGATGATAATGCGTGGACAGGGATGACAGGGAGAGAAGGGTAGGAGGGGGTATGAGGAACTATGAAGGGGTGTGAGGAAGTCAGGGTTTATGAAGGGTTGAAGGAGTCTGAAAAGGTGAGGTGGTGTGAGGCCCTAAAAGAAGGTGGGAGAAGCTTAAGGGAGGGTAGAGTGGGAGAGGGAGAGCAGGCTCAGACTGTCTTCCAAGCCTCTGCAGAAAGGTGGGAAGGGCAGATGAAATAGGGATCCGCTAAGTGTGAGTGAAGAGTCAGGAGCCAAGAAAACCCTGCTTACGGTCCCTTGCTCCATCACCAGCCAGCCAGCTTTCAGCTAAACCAGAGAATGAATCCCAGCCCTCCTAACACTTGCGCTTGAGGTACCTGCCCAGCTTTCGCTCCCGGTGGGCATTGACTTCCCAGAGTGGCTGATTAGTACAGGCACCCAGCTATGCCCTGTTGGCAAATTAAAGGGCTCCTGAAATGTCAGGTGAGAAGGAGGTGTGAGAACTTTCCCTGCACCCCTCTATAATGTCTGCATCGCTCCCTCCCCCTTCTTTAATTCAGAATTCAAGGTTTTTAACACAAAAGAGGATTAAATTGGGAGCACAGACATCTCAAAGTCTGGGATGGCTGGCATAGGAAATATTTCTAAGCATTGAGATAGTAAATCGGACTTCCTAGCCAAAACTTGGCGGGGCCTCTTCTAAATGCCCTTTGGAATCTAATTTCTGGACAGTATTGCCCCAGCCTCCGCATTAATTTTGTCTGGAGTAGGTAATTAGGGCCGGGTGGTGGACGCAATTAAGCATTGGAAATCAGAGCACAATTTATTTGGTCAGAGATTGTGAATCAAAACGGAGGTGAGAAGAACTCTATTTTTCTGTGCTAAGAAAGCTTAAACTTGTCACTCACCAGGAACTCGGGCTCTAGCACGGCCTGGCTACTAATGTGCACACACACAGCACCTGGAAGTGGCATATTTGGACAATTCCAACTCAGATTCAGTGACTGATAGTTAAATTCTCATGCCTCTAAACCATCTTCTGCATGGAATTAATAGCAAATAACTGTTGAGGATTATTAGAGCAATAAAAACCAGTTTTATATAAATTAGGGGAAAACAACTACCTTTGAGGAAATGAAATGGGAACAAGGTCTGGGGTGCTCTCTACAGTACCTTCAAGTCCTAAAATCTGACCTTACTTCTTCACTTTAATTTCACTGCATAGTAAAATGTATAAATTCCACAGATCATGTCAGGTGTCATTTTATAATCAACTCAGTAAGAAAATTATTAATATAGAGGTTAATGTATATGACAGCATCATCTAACAGATTTTACAGTTTTGGTGTTCTGTAAGTGCAATACCTTTACCTTTAAGGAATATTGATTTTATATGAAAATGAATTTTTAGCAGAGAAGCAGCAAATACTCAACCCTTATTAGAATAAATCTGTTGCATTAATTTTTAAATATATACTTATATTTTTACACCTTTTTAACTCTGAGAAAATAACATGACTACAAATGCTCAATTGTTTCTAGAAAAGATAAAAAAAAGTTTCCTCCTTTCTTTTCCATTAAAGGTGTGTTATTCATTTTAATTGGAACAGTTTTAGCAATTGTGCTGTGTTTTCATTCATATTAATAAATTGCTATATGTCCTCTTAAACACTTCTAGATAAAATCACCTAGAGATTTCACATTATAAATACTTAGTGGTATTTTAGCACAAATTTTGGATGTGTGTCAGCAAAAGATGGAAGTGACCATCTTTTATCTTCAATTGTAGTCACTACAATTGAGTAACTAAATGAACAAGTGGACTTGAATTGTTGATGGCCAGGATATATGTGAGATATATTTTATATAATATGTAGATATTTTCTAACATGATTTCTTAAAAATATCTATTTCAAACTAAGCAAATTTGGAAATTTTTTTGAGTTCATAAGCTGATTTTTATAACCATTAAACTTAAACCTAAGTCCCTTATGTTCATCATCATAGATTGTGGATTCTAGGTCCCAATTCACCCATAACCCTGAACAAACTTCATCCACCACAAGCACAGCTACGGGGAAGCAGAGATTAGAAACATAGTGCTGCCTTGCATTCTCCAAGTCACCCTAGAAAATCTCAGAGAATAAAGCCCTGAAATGTGCATTTCTATTTCTAATTCCTAAATTCTCTAAAAGATTGGGGAATGGCGGGAAGCAGGGAAGGGAAGGGAGAGGGAGACAGAAATAGAACACCTGGAATCATTTTACTTTAAAATAAAACAATTTTGAAGAAATAGTTAAGATAATTATATACTGATAAAATGAACAAATGCCCTCTAAGAACTCAAATGTTATTTCTGTGCATGTTTAGTTGCCCACATTTCTAAACGTAAAGCCAAAATACACAGGCTACCATTCATATTTTCCTTCAACCTTAAAAAACTGCTTTGAAGTGGTTCATATCTGCCATATTGTTAATTAATTAATAACGATAAACTTACAAATCTTATCTATTAGTTAAGAAATTCTTAAGGGGGGCTTATTGAAAATTGGAAGTAGTCTCCTTAATTTTCTTCTGTATTACTTATATTTACTCTTCTTGCAAGTTTTCCCATATTACAATTCTCTGCTAGGTAATTGTTCTTAAATGTAGTCTCTTCTTTTGCATTCTGAGGTTGTTGTTTTTACCTTTCTGCTACTTTTGTGCTGCACCTAAATATGAAGTGGAACATGGTCTTGTTAAACAAACTTCCCCCCAACCTAAACCATAGCCCAACAGAGAGAAGGCAAATTCTGTCCACAAATCAAGAAAAAGGTCTTGCAAAGGAAAATTGCTGACCCACCTTCTCCTCCACCTGAAGACAGTTAAAGGAAACCTGAAAAACACCTTGCAAATGTTTGGAGAAACCACAGTGGCTCTCCAAATCTGCATTCCTAGGCTGTGGCGGGAGTTGGTGCTACGGTCAACTGTACCCCTTTTGGACTGAGAAAAGTAAACACTCCTCTCTTCCAAAGGAATGACACTCCCTGAAAGAATACAGAAAATATCCTTGTTTTTCTTAATTTGCTGTCCCTATCTCAGCAGTCCTATTTACTAAGAAAATAGAGCCCCAGAAATTGGTGTGGTTTTGCCATGTTGCTGGTAATGAAAGGCATGTGGAAAATTCTAAACCTAGCTAGAAACCATAGCAAAAGAAAAGTTCATTTTTCCCTATGTCAAAGTTCAGGGAAAGGCAAACTAGTCCTCTAAATCATTTCAGATCTACAGTGTGAGGTTTAAAAAGAGGGCTTAAACCAATTTTAGATTTTTACAAGGTGTTTTTCTCCTCCTGCTAAAGTATTTGATTTTATTGGAGGAAGTGTTCAGAACCATAAAGCTCAGGGATAGGGAAAAACTTCCTAAGTCCCAAGGGGTCTCCAGAGCCCTGAGAGCTTCTTGGCTGGCCATGGCTTCTCCAGAAACAATAAATCCTCCAGGATCTTCTGGTTCCAATCCCAAACCTCCACATTACCAATCTTCCAAAGCGTTAGTCCCTATCAGTTTGCCTCACTCTCCCTCTCTCCTCTTCCTTCATCCACATTCCATCTTTGTGAAAAAGCCATTTGTAAGGGAACTACACTCATATTCCCATTTGATGAAACAAGAACCTGTTGACTCCCACAAACTCAAAATTTCCTTCACTATCAGTTTTGTTTCTGGTTATCTTATCAACACTTTTGAGAGGGGGGAAAAAAAAGACCAGAGAGATATGTGTATCTCACATCTGAATGATCTCCTATTTAACCAGCAACTAGCAATCATCCGACATTAATTTATACGGTTTGTGCAAATACCTAAGCTATTTAAAAGGCTGCTCTGGGTCGCGTGTGGCAGAGAACATCTATCTGGTGAATAGGCAGTGTCACACGGTAGCATGCTCCCTTGTCAAGGCCGATTGTGTTTTAGGCAAACATTTGCGCAAACATAAAGGCAAAGGTCAAGGACTGTTCAGTCCCAGTATGTGCTAATTCACCTAGCGAACCAATGGGGCAAAAGTTGCATTTTATGTGCTCGCCCACGCCAGACCCAGGCTCAGGAGTCGCTCCAGCTACTGAACAAAATCTCCTAGAACAGCTGCCTTGTCAATTTCTCCGGGCTTCCTCAGAAATATAACTGGCAAAGACGTGTTTGCCAACATCTGGATAAGCTCTGCCCAACCTCTGGGGCAGCACGTGTTTATTCCAAGGTTCTGGGTAAGAGAAAGCTAATAATAATAAATAAAATCTGGCTTGCAGCAGTTGCTTGCAGGTTGCCGTTTAAATACTTAAATGAAAGACCACTGGGCACTGGCACCTGAATACCCATGCCATGCAGGCCAACAACATTATCCAAACCAAGAACCTAATCCCAAAGCCGCGGGTTAATGGCAGGAACGTGCCTATAACTACGTATTGATAACACATGTCTGTGAAAATGTGTGTGCGCGTGCACTGGGAGCTGAGTTTCGAGTTGCTCTGGGACACTTTCCTACATTCAGCGAACACAGGGCATCGCTTTCTGGTAAAATATGCCTCCCATACCACACCATCTCCACAGATCACGCCCAGTTATTTTCCCAGCCTCCGAAAAAAATATATAAATGATTTCGAGTGGATGTCAACATGAGCAACTCGGAAGTGGAATATTTTTAGGGTTAAACAAACTCGCGCACGCTCCAACCCGTAGGGTTTACTTTGCATCGATAATCATCTGGCGAGAACCAATGGCTGAGTTTTTCCAAATCGTGCATTTCAGGGAAGAGTTTTTCCCCTGATAAACTCCAGAGTCGCAGCTGTGCGCGTCCACAGGAAAGCAGTTTACACGTGCAAAATTCATTCCTGGGAGTCGAGCGAGCCACCGGCTCAGCTGCAGCGCGGCGCGGCACCGTGCTCGCCTGGGGCTAGACAGTCCACGACTTGTTGCCTCTGCCGCCCAAGCGCGGCTCTCCAAACCTCGGCCCCTCGGAGTTTGCGGCCCTCTGGAACTATGATGACAGGGCTCAAGGAGAAAGTGCTTCCCTGGAAAACACCCACAAACCCAGAGCAAAGTCGCAGGAGGCAGTCGTCCTAGGAGGGAGCTTGGAGTTACTTTCTCTTAAAAACAACAGGAAAACTCTCCCCAGAGTGCATTTTCACTGTTCCAAAACCAAAGAGAAAACAGAAGAAAATGTAACTTACCCCGACCTGCCACAATACTACATTTTGAGCGTCCTTTTAACACTTTGATTCTTCTTTTAATGCTGCAGCCTTTTCCTTCCTCTTGCCAGAAACCAACTTTCAAACTAGCTGAGGTTTAAAAAAACAACAACAACAAAAAAAACCCACTAAAACAAAAATAAAATAAAACCAGTTTTTACTTTTCTCGTATCTTGCCACCTAGAATCTATCTCAAATACTTCTTTCTTCTTTCTTTACCAAAATTCCCTAAACAGCACCTGGGCAGCTTCACAAGGCTTAAAAAAGTTTGTGTGGTTTGTGTGAACAAATGTGCTAGTATGCGGGTGAGTGTGTGTGTGCGCGCGGGGGTGTGGGTAGTTAGTTGCTTTTAAAAAGACATCGTTGTCTTTCAGAATAATAAAAGTGTGGCCCCCATCTTTGGGTGTAGGGATTTTACATGCACCTCTCATTTCAGTTAACTTTTTTGGAGCTGAGAAAAGCTGCTAGCTTACTTTCGGGAGACTTTGCTCGTTATTCATCTGTTTAGTCGCCTCAGAGGCACAAAAGCGGATCCGCAGCGTTATGAAAAATGGCCTGGGCGCGGAGAATGTCACAGTGGTCGGCGTATTATTTTAGCCTTCTTAAAAAAAAAAAAAAAACTCAGGGAAAGTTTGCTTTTGATGAATTCAATAAAAGCAAAGCTGCAACGGAAGAGATTTTCAGCTAAAATCATACAGCATGGGGCAGAGCTTAAAACAGCCAGATGGCCTTAGGTAGAGGGATCTTCTCAGTTTCAAAACCCAGATCTAGAATTCCACTGGCTGAGCCTCTTAGTTTATTTAATCCTGAGTGTATCCTTTTTTTTTCCCTCAATTGATTTCCCCGCTCTTTTTTCCAACTTACTTTTGGTCCTCCACCCCAGAAGGTGCTGGTGAAACCCCATCTTCGGATTTACAGAAGTCACTTTCAATTTCCCCATTGATAATAGACTTAAACTTTCCAGCGCACAAAGCCTGGAGCGAAGCTAATTCTGGAGGCGGTAGGCGGTCTTATCGCAAGCCACTATCCCCGGTTCTAGGTTCAAATCTCCCAGACTTTGACGGCTCCCAGCACCTGAGGTTTTTAAATATAAGAACAAATATGTTAATTCCAACTCTTCCCACCCCACTCCCCACCACAGGCACGCAAAATCGGAAGAGCTTGGCTCACCTCTCAGTCTGTACAGTCATGGATTACCCCCCCACACACACACACACCTTGTATTCTTAACTGCAGAGCATTGAATTCCTGATAAATTTATCAGCATCTCCCCCCTTAATTTTCTTAGGGGTGAGAGACACACCAACTGTGGTGTCCACAGTGGCTCCTCCAACTTTGGGATAGGGATTATGAAATTAATAAGCATCCTATTTGAGCATGCTCTTGGTCAAATGCTGGCCAAACAGAAAAATGTGGGGAGAGGATGGGGTGAGGTGGGAGAATTGAAAATTTACTTTGAAGGTCAAAAGGAAAACTGGACTTAGCACCTGGGCCCTTTCCTGTCAATATGGGGTGCGGAATCTGAAGCCAACCATGATAACATCCCTCAGTGCCACCCCTGACAGAATTTAGCTTGGTCTTGGAGTTTGGTTGTCACCTCCGGGAAGGCCTCCAGATTGATTCCATCCCAGGCTGTGAAACTGAGTGTGGCAAGAAGCAGGTTTTCAGGATTTGTCCATTCCTGCCCCCTCTCCTCCACCCCCCAGCCCAGAAGAACACTCCTCCCCTAATGCCCAATTGCAGAGGTTTTGGAGCATGGTGGAGGGAGGCGGGCAGAAACATCCGGGAAAGGTGGGTAGAAACACCCAACAAAAAGAAGGTTAGCACTGGGGATGTACTGGCTTTCAAGAATTTACCCAGAGAAAGGTGAGGCAATCATTGAACTCGATTTTCTGAGCCCCAGCCTTCCCACTAAAGAGGGAGTCCAAGAAAACAATTGACCCTTTGGCTGTGCGCTGCTCTAACTGCAAGCTCCGCCACTTCCAGGCGGAGTGACCCAGAGCAAAGTTCTTTAACCACTGTCTCAACCTTCTGTTTTCTCATCTGTAAAATGGGTACAAAATAGAATCTGTTTCAAATGTTTTGTTTTTTAATAGGACTGTGAGTACAAAGTGCCTCTAGAAAGTGCACAATAAATACAAATGTGTTGTGGATGTTGTGGCTGTTGTTATTTTGATTATAAATACTAATTGTAGGCTTTGCAGCAGTGGTGCCATGAAACACAGGGTCCTAAGCAGCCGTTCCCTTGGCCATGCCCTCATTCTATGCTCCTGGAGATCGGAAAGCATCCAGGCTTGAGCTCTGGGACCCTGTCAGAGATGGCTACTATTCCCAGATGGAACCCACCAGCTGAAAGGCTTTCCCTGATCGATCGGACTTGCCATCCCCGCCCCAGTCGGAGTCTGTTTACCTCCCTCCTTTCCCTGCACCAGACTGCAGAGCCTTAGGTACTTCTGGAAGACCTGAGGATATGCCAAACCCTGGTTCTCAAAAATGCCCAGACACTGAAAGAAGCCTTCAAATCTGAGTTGCAAAAAAAATCTTTTTGAAAAGACGAGGCGCTCACTTTTCTAGTTTGGGAGAAGAAACTAAAAACAACCCCGGGGCGGAGAACAGGGGGAAGACGCTCAGGCAGCTAAGAGGATCCAGCGAGCGCACCCAGCGCATTGCATTCCTAGTTCACACCTCGAGTCTTCCCGCTCTAGAATTTTTTGCAGAGGATGCTGGGAGGAAAACTCTTCTCTCAGGTGTACTGCTGGGTCTAAGCGGGGCCGCGGGAGGTGGGGGAAAGGGTTAATCCTTGAGTGGGAGTCCCGCTCCCCCAGTCCCCCCAGTTGCTCCCAGGCCCTGGGAAAAGGACGCACACACAGCAGCAGCTTGGAACGCGAGACACACCTCTGAAATATACTGCTAAAATTAATGCCTCTATATTGTAGAACAAATGAGCTAAAAACTCACAAGACGAAGAGGGGCCGGTCCACTTCAACCAGCGCTTAGTGACACGTATAGGAGAAATCCCTGTTGTTTGAAGTTTCCTATTTATTTGTGATGTTTGAAGTGCAGGATGGTAGATTCCTGGTCTCTACCAGGAATCAGTGAGGACTAGATTTCCTGTCAACGTTTTGCTTACCTTGACAGCCATAACGACTCTCAGGGCATCTGGCGCCTCAGACTCAAAATGGAGCCTTACCTAGTACCCAAGTTAGAAGTGAAGCAGGTACCTCGCATCCTCAGGGGAAGGAAGTACCAAAATTCCACTTGTACCCCGGGCCCTTGGACTCCGCGCTTGTCAGGGAAGCTAGGGACGACGGCTGCTAGCCTTGGGTGAAGGCGGTCCCTCTACCGCCCACCATACCGCCGCTGTCTGTTGTTGCGAGGTGACAGCATTTCCAAGCTCTTGTCACCTGGAATATTCACACCCTGAAGAATGGAGATGGGATGGAGAGGAATTTTGGAATGGAAGTTTGTGTCTTGGTCGTTTGTAAATAGAGAAATTCGATTGGATTTTACCCAAAAGTTTCTGTAGTTCAGACTCAGAAAAATAAACTGCCTGTGGCGGACAGATGTGAGTGGAGTCGGGTGGAGCTGATTTAAATATCCGTCCTAACAGACCCGGGACTTACTGAGCTAAAGATTTTTTGTGATTAATGAATAGACTTTGCTATGCGATTTACAATTTTAATGAAACTATTGGGGACTCTGCCCACTTAAATACACGACCAACACGGACCTGATGAATTGTGGTCTGTCCAAAGCACTTGGTTCGCCTTAGCTTTTGCAGCATCCTATTCAGACAGTCTATTGGGCCCCAAAACTTTGCGCAGGACAAATCTCACTCCAGTTCCCAAACTGCCATCTCTCTTAATTCTCACTTATTTGTGGCTTTCTAACTTGGGCAGTATCAATCCAAAGGAACTGGGGCATTGGGTGGCCGACATTCCTGCTGGAGGTGAGGTTCTAGCATTAATTGTCCCAATAAATTGAGATATACTGTGCATAATGCAATGGAGCAATATGGTTATAGTCCACGTGTATGACTTAATTAAGCTATTTGCAGCTTGATGTTGCAAGTCAACGGGTGTGCAAGTGGATTAACAATTGCTGGCTCGCTTATCCTCAGGATGGCGCATAATTACTTTACTAGCGGTACATATCAATTTTTGATGATTGCAGAAGCCATGCTCGCTTCACCAAGAAGCCGCTTAATAACTCTCCATTGTGTATTTAAAAAAGTACTGTTTGGAAATATTTTGAAGTCGCTCCCAATATTTTTATAGGTTATGGATGTAGACTTTAATGAGTGACTGTTTTATTCCTGATGTATTTTTTATAAAGGGGCAAAGGCTAAACCCAAGACAATGCTGGGGGATGACATGGGAGTCACCCTCTTGCCTTCCACCCAGCGAATGCCTTGAGCCTATGCTCTAAGCCAGATTGTCAGAACAGCATGCAATAAACCAGGATAAAGGTTTGTAGGGGGGCAGCCACCTCTAAAATTGTCTCTCTGGCCATAAACCTCTCTCTCTCTCTCTCTCTCTCTCTCTCTCTCTCACACACACACACACACACACACACACACACACACACACATACACACAGATCTCCTTCCACTTAAAGATAATTAAGATGGGTAATTAAGAATTGTTCCATCCTTCCAGCACCACTTTCCCACTTCCACCAACACCGCAATGTTCCAAATGGGTAAGGCTGAGGAAAGCAAGAAAGCAAGTTGTCTGGCGGCCCCGGGGATGGTGTGTACTAACATGGGTTGATAAGATTTGCAAGACGGCTAATGAAATTACCCAACCTGATGACAGAGACATTGACATTCCTACTTCCTGGGCCCCTTGCCCTTTGTTTAGTGTCAGATGGCACCAAAGCCCCAGCTCACTTCTACCCTGGCTGGGGATGGGTGGAGATGATGTGCATTTGTTCCATGTGATTTACTATTTGAATCTTAAGTCAAGGTTGATCATTTGACCTCTCTGGATAGAACTAAATTCATCACCTATAATTTTATTAAAAAGCCCAGTGGCCATCAATCATAATGAGAGCATGGGGAGCCAACATTTTCCAGGAAAACTTATCAACTTCATGGACACATGGTGTTTCCATCATTCCTTTCCGGTTCTGTGCTAAGCAGGCACATAACTGTTTTCCTCTGAGAATCCAAGACCAATGCAACACCCAATGGTTTCTTTCTTCCATCCTTCTTTCCTTCCTTCCATCCTTCCTTCCTCCTCTCTGGAACCAGAGTTGAGTGAGTTGGTATCCATTTCCTGATTTGAAGCCAAGTTCTATATTAGCCCCCTACCCTTGGACTCAAGAGATGGTTTGGCAAACTTTGTGTCCCAACCTTAATACAAAAGAAATTTCATAAAATCCCAAAAATCAGAATCAGGGCTGCTCTCCATTTTTAATAGCACTGCTGTAAATCACTTTGAAATTACAGTATATCTCAGCCTGCGCATATGCCAGTGTATCCATATTATTGCCTGCTGGTGAAATAAATACAACAGCAGTCTTATTAAAAAATTTAAGAAGGGTAAAAATTTCCAGTAGTTTTTAAAAACCCAACTCAATATTAATTCTTTAAGGTTGCGGAGTCCCTGTTTTGAACGTTTCCTGGTCAAAGTCGATTTGTTCTTGTACCTGAAGCAGGTGATGTTTCTGCAGAGACATCTGAATGACAGCGGGAGCGAAGGACAAATCTAATAAAGCCTAATAAAGCGTGAGCGTCAAAATGTCATTAAACTTATAAAGATGAGACTCAAAATCACCAAAAAGGTAAATGTCTTCATTAGTCTGATCTCTGAAGACCGTCGAACATTTCATTAATTTATAATTTATGATTGTTTGACAAATATTGAAAAGTATGTAAATATGAGTGGGATAATGTCTTTTCTGCGGGAGATGAGGAAATGACCCAAACTGTACGTGCCTGCAAGATTACACACAGGACCCAGCTCTCTGTTATCAAACTGTGCCGCCCCTTTAGCCAACATATTGTGCAAGTGACAAGTGAAATAGTGCAGATAAACCAATGGTTTAAAACGTAATAAAGACAACAGCCATTTGCATTTTTTACATTTTATTACAAAGGTAATTTACTATGACACATTTCTGAATGTAATTTATGAAAACATGTTAAAGCAATTACATCGTGTATACAGCCCTCAGAGCTACAAAATTCAGATAAATAATAATATTATAGATCTTTAGAGACTTTCACTATCGAAAGCATATCATAAAGGGAATCCTTTATTTTAAAAATGGATTGCACAGGAGAAAATAATGACATGAAAATTTAAACTTAAGAATAAAATCTTGAAGAATTGAAAGTAAATGAGTAATATTCTTTGCTGGAATTGCAAAATTAAATCTTTCTGATGACAGTTTGCTTATTTCTCAGGGTTTGCTATGAACAATTATTTTTTTCTTTCATGGAGTCAATGTTAGGAGCAAAGTATTCAAGGCTTCTTGGGAAGGAAATATAAGAGGAATGTATGTTTCCTTTTTCAAGTTTTTGAGCCCATTCTTTCTCTCCATGTCTCTTTTTAAAGCACAGGATTGTGTCAGCTTTGAAAAGTAAAAGAAAAATCTATTCTCTGATGGTCAGTACTGTCTGAACAAATCCTTCAAGCACATCAGCCTGTCAGGAGTTACCAAAATGGGGCGGGGGGGGGGGGGAGGAAATTCCCTGAGGGAAGAAAAGTTTACATAATAAAGCATAAAATAAACTGGGGATATTTCATACCTCCTCCCACTCTTCAGATATTATACAATAATTTATATTGTAGGGGCTCCATAACATGTTCTAGAACTAGGAGTCTATGATTAGATACTATTGATTCATATTATTTTTATAAACTTTCTTTTTGGAAGGGGAAAATCTTCCTTCCTTCTGTATGTATAGTTACAAGACTTTCCTTAAACATTTAGCTTTAAGCATCAGTTGTAATGAAAGCCTGAAATGGGCCCTTTTCCTGCCTATGGGGGGACGACCTGAGTTTATTCCACAATCTTGAGACAATTTGCAAGGTCTGCTGTAGCTTTACCTGAAATATCTCCTAGGAAATGTTACCTGAAGTGACAGACTTACAGCCACAAACCTCCTCCCAGCTATAGTAAAGCTCTTGAACCTAAGAAAACAGGCCCTACACTCAACTCATATCAGAACTGTATGGCATCCAGAGCGTGTAATAGTTGAGCTGGAGTCTTCTCGTTCAGTTGGATGTTCTAGCCGCCCATGATAACTGGCCCCCATATCTTCACTCTTCTTCCAAGTTCCAACACGCAACACCCTCAAATGTGAGTGTGGATGCAGAGGCACTGGGGTCTTTGAAATGTGCCCATACAGTCCTATTCAGCTACCAAAGGTGGGCCATTGTTGTATTCAGGTGACCAACTGTTTCTCATGAGCAGTGGGCAGATGAGTTCCGGGATTTCCGAACTCCCTGCCACTAACACCTGCTCTGCCCCACTTCCTGCTACACATCTGGCAACAGAACTGGCCACGCTGCTGATGCTCCTATCAGGCTCAGGGGAAGGTAGAGTCCCTCTCCTACCAAGGATCAAGCAAGTAGGCATTGTAAGCAGGCAGACAGGCAGTTAGGGAGGGAAGGTTAGCTCCGGGATACGATTCCTGATCCCTTCATCGCCTTTCATCGGCATGGGTCGCCCTTCTACCTTGCGTTAGAGCCTATTCTCACTTTACCACCAGGAATTGCTTCCTGATCCCTAGTCTAGCGAAGCCCTGGGCCTAAGTCTGAGAGCCCCTCGCCCTAGACGGGTCTCAAAGCTCTCGCATTACCCTCCAGAGCTCAAATGGGCGAGGGGGTTGGCTGTGAGTTACTTTTAACCAGGGTTAAGTCAGTCCTCCGCTGCAGCCTTTGTCTCTCTTGGAATGTTTAGGGGCTGCATATGCTTTTGTGTTGCAAACAGTAAGCGGGGTCCCCAGGAGTCCCTGACCCGGTGCCTTGGCGGGAGAGCGGTTTCCCTGGACAACTGTGGCTGCGGCGGCCTCGCGGCCGTGATCTTGCGCAGGCACGCTGCCACGCGCACAGCGGCGCCAGCGCGAACACGCAGCTCCCTGCGCACATACAAAGACAAGTTCCTTCTTTCTTTAAAAATGAAGAGGAAAAAGAAAAAGAAGAACTAATGATACATTTAAAAATGAGTTTCACGGATAGTAAACGACATGTATTTGTTGACTACGAGAAGAGGGCAATGCGATGGGGGAGAGGGTTCAGTAAAGAGAGAGGAGAGAGGAAAAAAAGATACCTGCTGATGTTTCAACTCCAATGGGCAAGCAATCTCCTAATAACAAACGGAACAATGAAAGGGCTGCATTGTTTCTTATTAAGCTTTCAGTACATGCCCCCGTTTATGTCTGCACGGCCATGTTTCAATGACTTACAGTATACGCAAAAACAAACTTTACCGCAGTGTCTTTTCTTCCTTCTTCTCCTCTGCTTGTCAAGCTTTTCTTTCCAAACAGTCAGATGATTTTAAAAGAAGGCAAAGAAGAGGAAGAAAAAAAACCTCTACCACCATCACCACCCAAGAAATGATAAATAGCGTCGCATAGCTAATCCCTGGAGGGCGCGTTTACCAATTCATAATCATTTGTTCTTGTTGATGTATGGCTCTTACTCCTAAATCTGAAAAGCTTCTATTTGAAGGTGTAAATAGCTTTTTTTTTCTTTCCTGCAGTAAACCTTCCTGCATTAGCAGTGATTGATCTCATGTACAATTCGTCCCAGAGTGCTATTTTACAGGGGGAACACTAGCTTTTGGAGATTAACTGGGGAGTCTGTTACATATTAATGAAGCCGGGAGATATACTAACGTTTTGGTAATTTAGTTATTTGTGTCTATAGCTATCGTCGTTATTTTCTTTTAGACCCCTGCGGTTGCTATCCATCGAATTAAAAAGTGGTCCTTAGAATTATTTTTTTTTCCACTGGCAACTAAACGCCACTTAATGTGAAAAACAAATGTTGACTTCTCTCTTGAAGGAAGTGTGTTTCTTGGCAAGACATCAAAGTGTTTTAAACTGTATTAGTGGGTTATGTTAGTTTTCTTACCCAGAGCCTGCGCTAAAGTGTTATAATGACTAATGGGAGGAAGAAAACAGAAGTCTTAAACCGCCTTTATCCTAGAAAAAAAATTTGATCTTCTAGGATAAAGGGAGAAAGTTAAAACTCTAGGAGAAAAGTGTTCTTGGCAAGAGGTTCCCCAAAACATTTGGAAATTCAAACTGAATCAATGTTGGGAGTAAGGTTGGGGGAGGAAGAGCAGAGGTTGCTCATTGATTTGCAACCTGGTAATTAATATCCCACCAAATGAGACATCAACGTCATTAATGCCCGTGTGTTCCTGGAGAGAAATTTTGAGTGAATTCCTATCCCAAATAAAAATCATATCCAGCAAGGAGGTTGCTTCACAGCCCAGAATAAAATGGCACTAACCCTGTTTTCCTGTTGGATTTTTATGTGGAAGGAGTGTTCCTAAAATGCTCTCTGGCTTCCCACAAATGATATGGCGGGAGGAGGTGTCTGCGGGCAAGAAGCCTCTCCAGATGGTCCCCCAACTTCCCTGGGTCTGTGGAGAATGCAGGACTACCGCCAGGGGATTGAGGCCATGAGGGGAGGAAGAAAAGTGTTTGCAAAACGCAGTTGTGGTCAGAGTGGCGTGAGCGTCCACACCTGCCTTGTGTAAGAAAGGTGGATCACTCATTTCCCACGAAAGAAGTCTGAAAACTGTCTGCTGAATTTAGGAGAGCCCAGGGAATCTTCACTGTATGCCTGAAGGACACATTCGCCCCTAGATCCCTAAGATATGACTCTTAGCCCCACCGCCCGTTTGACCGCCAGCCCCGCACCACATCTCCCACCCTCAAAAAAAGGGAGGTCCTTTTACATTCCCCTCCTGCAGCCTCTGTCACCACCCTCCTCCAAGAAGCCCGGATCTGGAGTTCTGGAGGATTGGGGCCTTCCAGCCCAGTGTTTGCTGAGAGGGCAACTTCAAGAACCAACCACCTTTCCGGAGCCGGAGCCGCGAAACGCTGAAGCGTGATAGCGCCAGTTGGCGGGGGCGCGCCCCTTTTGTTTTCGGGGGGCGATTTATGTTCTTTATAAAAATGTGGTTTGGGAAAAATAGAAAGGGCCTTGAAAACGTTGTTACAATGAAAAAGGGACAAATTAGAAGACATTTTCCGTGATCAAAGGCGAGAGGGAGAGCGCATGGGCATTCACAAAGCTTGACTTATTCACTCCCCTCCTTTGCAAGCCAGGGCAACAAGCGTGTCCCCCATTGACAAGGAGCCCTATTCAGACTGCAGGTGCGAAGTGGGCCGGCGTGCCCGGCCACATTATGTCAAGGTTGTTGGAGATTAGTGTTCGGCCTTAATAACTAAAGCGCTTGATTTACATTGGAAAAAAGCCCCCTCAGCCGTGAAAACAAAATCGTTGAACGCGTGATCATTGCGAGGGCGGCTGATATCCTAATACTCGCATTGTTCTCAGCAGGGCCGAGGCGCGCCCTGGTCTTCTCAGGAAGAGCAAGGCCCGGGCTCCTGGTTGTCGACCAGGTCCCCAATCACACACCCCGTCGGAGTCTGGGAAGAAAAGGTGATGTATGGAAGTTTTATTAGAGCCCGAGGAAGACAGAGTGGGGACTTCCCTTAGAGTCCAGATCTGGAATGCAGACTTTAGCAAACTCTGAAATAGAGAATAGTGGGGGCTCCACTGCGATGATAAATATAACAGTTGCTTGTTCCAAGGCTGGGGTGGCACCACCTTAACCATGGTAAAAGATCTGGGGAACTTGTCTTGAAGTGTTATGGGCAAGAACAGTTTTACTCACAGGTAAAGAATATTTGGGGCTGAGAAGTTGTAGGAACTTACAAAGGACTAAGGCATCCCCTCTGAATTGTGCTGCATCTAAGAAGACTGTGGAATGTTTAGGCCAAATTTATTTCCTTCAAGAAAAGCCTACTTCAGAAGAACCCAGAATAATCAGCAGCCCCATGCCTGGGTTTCTTTGCACTGCTCCTGTTTTGTTTCCCCAAGAATGGGGGAGGAGCCATCTTGGCCTTGGTCCTATGTGCCCCTGTGTGCCTATCTCAGGGCAGATTGTGTTCCCCTATCCACTTTCTATGCCTCCCAGACACCTCCATCCCCATCCATGAGATCTGGCCCCAGAGATCTGTAGCTGGGGCCAAATAGGCATTTCAATATGGATATGTACCCATTCTAACTGCAAAAATCTTTTGTGGAAGTCAAGCTACTTAAGGCAATTTCCATAAGATCTGTCCTAGAAGAAAAGGTTCTGTGCGGACAAGGTGAGAAAGCTGTTAACTATTGTCTGGCCCTGAAAAGGTCGTAAGTCAGCGTCTCAGTAGCTGACCTGTCAGGGGAAGGTATAAAGGCTTTATTCATGCAGTCCTGCAATGTTCTTAGCTCTCACAAAAGTGTTTTTATGATTCGATTTTCTTACCTCTTTTCTTAATTAAAAAGCTGAACCATTAGAATAGCACCTGCATCGGGTCCTAACGGTGCCTGCATACTAATTCCAGAGTCTTTACAGCTAGTAATTATAACATAAAATCAGCGATTGAATAAAACAGAAGGATTTTGCTCCCAAAGCCCTGCTAATCCCCTTTTAAAAGGGTCTGGTGAAATAATTCAGAACAGTTTCCGGAAGTTGGATTACCACTCCTTTTTTTAACTTTTTACAATGAAATGATATTTCACACTTAAAGGAGGCTGTTTTTCTACAACAGTTTTTTGTTGCATTTTTTAAAAAGAAAGTTGGGCAGCTTTTTTGGACAATAGAATGCATTTCACTATGAATTCCATTCTCACTAAATGCAGTGGCAGAAAATATAGGAAAATTTTGTGGTATGTTTGAAACACTGACATTTTCTCAGGTGAAAGTGACTGCAGTGTGATTAGGAACTGCCTATGTGCATCTGGCAACTCTCCACTTCTCTCAGAGGAAATAAGCAAACATTTAGGGGGGGGCAGATGCCTATTTTTTTGGTTTAGAAATATGAACATTTCAGGCAAAACATTTCACCAAGATGTTGGGTGTATTTTTTTAATGCTTAATTAATACATTGATGATAGCAAAAGCTAGCGGCCCCTGTTAAACCCTGAGCAAGACTTTACAGTGGCAGAAACCACGGACCTTGAGCTGTCTGCAGTTTCCTTCTAGTTGTGGCCAAAAAAAAAAAAAAACAAAAAACGCATCCTCACCTGGCTAATCTGCTCTTGCAAGGACCAGTCTTCAGTCACCAACAAGAGAAAACTGAATCTAACCTTCTGATATTCTATATAAATCATCCAATCTTGGTAGTGGATCGTATTTCCTTCTTTTTGCAATTATTTTACAACTACATGGCACAGCGAGAACCATAGATAATTACCTAATTCTGATTTATTCTCTCTGCAGACATTTCTCAAGACTGTTCATCCCTTGTAAGGTTCGGAACAATGTACAGCCCTACTCACGTTGTTTTGGATAGACTGCCCTGAATTTAGGCTGATGTAGAGTCTACACTGGATCTAAAGGAGGGAAAAAAATGCAGGACAAATTTCAAAGTGCATCTTCCTTGTCATAGTTACATCAGATTCACTTGTGTCCTGACGTATTTTTTTCCTCTTGTCTTTGAATGTTTGCAAAGCCACTGAATGATTCAGGGTCCCTACCCTGACCTCCCTAATTGTCAACTAAATTTCCCTTTTCCTGAGTGACTTAAGTATCTGAGCTTGATAGTGTTCCTAGAAAATTCCTGCTCATTTTCCTCATTGAAGATACTTGGGTAAAAAGGCAAAAGTGTTCTGATGCCCAGACAGGAAATTGGTGACTAGTGGAGTGTGTTATTGTGGAATCTCTGGTCACTGTTGACCAAGCTGTTATTAATTTTCCCAGAATGAGGATTTAGTAAGAGAAAACCATGATTATATAAAAGGTCCTGATGCTTTCCTGGGAAGAGTGTACTTTTGTGTGACTTTTGCCCAAGGCCCTGTCCTGGGCCTCCCAGCTGCTTGCATTTGCTCCCCATTCGCATTTTCCTGCCCGCCACACTTGATTCTTGAAAAGCCCGGACAAGGGACTCACAATAAACAGTGAAGACTTATGATAAAAATAAATCAACATGGGGCAACTGGGCAATGGAGTTTACTGCAATGCCAGAGTCTTAACAAGTCATAGGGGTGATATTAAGGCGATTGGTTTCTTCAGCTTCGTTCCTCACTGAAATAAACTCAATTTCCTCTAATTTTTCTTGGGCCTTTAAGAAATAATTTATGTCTCTGCCTCAGGTTCTCAGTGCAACGGGCTCTAGAACTCTCAAAGAACATAAACTCATGTGGCATCAGGACCGTCAGGTATTCTCCAGGCTGCCTGAAGGAGGTGCAAGCTGCCTCCTTCCTATGAGGCCCCTGAGGGTGCCACATTTTCTAGGAGGGACTGGACATAGTCACCTGATTCAATCAGGAGCTGAAAGCTGGAGTTCAAGATAAGTAATAGTAACAGCAACTAGCACTTAACAAGTAAGTTCTAAACGTTTAAAGGATTATCTTATTTAATGCTCAAAACAAACTCGTGAAGGAGGTTCATTTTAATTTTATTTTACAGAGAAGGAAACTGAAGCACAGGAAGGTTTCATCACTTATCCGGGGGCACAGGGGCAGTATGTGGGTGAGCCGGGCAAGACAGCTCCTCCTAACTAAGGTCTTTCCACCACACTTGTAGTTTTTACCTAGCGATTTAATTCAGAGTAGTGAAAAGGGGAGGGGGGTAAGGGATCGTTAGCTCATTAGCAAGCTAAGTCACACCCACCAAGGCTTCCTTGGGCACTACCGCTGAGGGACAGGAGGTGGATAACTTCCCCAGAGAACAAGTGAGTGAGATGATTCTAGGGTGAGGCTAGCCACAGGCACTTGAGGACCAGTAAATTCAACCCTGTGTCAAAGCTTACACCATTCAACTCTGCCAAAAAAATAGAACCTTGATCTTGGGCTTCCCAGTCTCTAGAACTGTGAAAAATAAATTTCTGTTGTTTATAAGCCAAAATGATGATGATGATGATGATGATGGCTCAAAGACGTCTGAGCTCTCCTAGTGCCTGGGGCCTGAAATGTCCCAGAGCCCTTCCTCTTTCCTCTTCCCCTACTCTCTTAATTCCTCCGCCCCAACTGGGACGTGGAAGGTTCAATGAGAGATCTTTCCTTCTCCAAAACCCCAGAGAGGGATGCGAAGGACAGCCGACCCTCCTCAAGCTCTCTTTTCTGTTCTCTGGAATGGTTCAGGCCTCGACTCCCGGGTGCCCTCGCAGTTTTTCTGGGCGGCTTGGGGGAAGCGCAGCTGTAAGGACTCCAGCCAGCAGGACTGAGTCCGGAGCCCCGGAAGAGCCCTCACTGGGAGTGCGAAGTTCATTCCTAATCCCCACTTGCTCACCACTACAATACTTCTGTCGGTGAAGGGACTTTAATGAGTCTCTCTTAAGAAGCCGGGTCAAGGAGACGCAAGCCACAGCAGAGGCCCCTCTAATCTGTCCCTGAGGTGGGGTAGGGGTCCCTTCCACAAAAGGGACGGGAGGGGGCGCTAATTCCAGTGCTAATGCCCGTGGACCTCCGTTCTCTGTGAAGCCATCGACAGGTCTTGGCTTCCCCTCCTGGCCTCCTTTTTTATACCCGCATCTCACCCTTGTGCCTTTGAGCGCTGGGGTCCTTTCCCCCAATGTTTTCTCCAAGACTGCAGTCCTTGCCCTATGGGCTGAGTCTTCAAGGTGTTTTCTAAGGAGATCTAGCATTCCCACCCCAGGAGCCACTGTCCTTCCATTCCGTCCAGCTCCCCGTCCCAGACAGACCTACTGAAATCAACTTCTCAGGAGTTGAAAAGGGCCAGGCGAATTGCTGTCTGATATAGCACCTGCGCAGTAGGCGCGAAGGTAAAAGAAGAGACGCCGGCCCCTTTAGGCTCAGTGACACCAGTGGAGTCAAAAGTTGGCTCTGGTGATCAGGTGATTCTGAGTCATTTGAAATAAGTTCCCCAGTAGCATGACCAGATAAGAGTACACACTCATCAGAAGGAAAAACCCACCAAAGATCCCAGTTGGGATCCAGGGAAGTGTCATGTGGGCTGTAGCCTTCAAGTCCTAAGGCTTTGGAACCTTGAGGCCTGAGCAGCCGGTAATTCCAGAGGGATCCAACTAGGAAGATCCCTGCAGGCAACACTGCCTGACACTCCACTAGAGTTTAGCCAGGACTTGAAGCCAACTCACCCTTTTTCTTTCTTTGTTTTGATTACTGCCAACCTCCAGGAGGTTTTGGGGGGGGAATTCAGAGGTGGTTTGTGAAAGCGTGTGTCCTGCCCAGGGACAGACATGAAAAGACAGCCTTTCCTGGCAGATGCCAAGAGTATCCTTTTACCTTTTCCCCTAATGTAATGTAAATTGGTTGATGATGTCAGTGTCATTGGAGTGAAACTGGGATGAGGGAGGTCTCTCCCATGATGAAGGATGGCAGCTTTGGTGGGCTCTTTCATTTTGTTGTTCCTAATGACTAGAACAAAGAGATGTATCTGTAAAGCAGTAAGGAAAGACTGAAGAGAGACTGGAGGCTGCTGCAGGCCCCCCAGTGTCTCCCAGGATGAAGATGCAATAACAGGACACTCAGATTCAAAAGAGGAAAGGAATCATCACGTCATTTATTGCCAACGAAAATAGTAAAATGGAGCTCCATGTACATAAAGGCCTTTAGAGGGAAGAAGAATCACAGATTTAATTCATTTACAATTACATATTTACAACAAGATTAAGCTGTGGTTTTCAACTTTGTTTTTCATTCAACAATCACTTTCAGTCAAATACATAACAACTTATTTTTTCTTTCCAGTTAGTTCATAATTTAACTGATGCTAAGGGGATGGATGATAAATCACAAACAGTATGATTAGAGAGTGTACCACATAGTCTAAGGTTTCATTCAGGCTTTCTTCTGTATGTGAATTATGATTACAAAACATTTGCCTATCTGTATAAATCACATTCATTGCAATCATTACATTTCCCATAAATTAGCAATATAAACAAACATATGGAGACCTCCAGTAAACAAATAAAATCGATATAAGAGACAACATTTTGCAGCAACTATAATAACAGCATGGGTTACAGCTTGGAGAAACTTCTTCACAAACCATTTACTCGGCACACACAGGGTGGGGGGGATCAGCACATCCTTGTTTATTTAAACCACCTTTGAAACCACAACAGGAGGTTTGGGGAAACCTGAACAGGGTGAAAGTTTCTTTCCTGGGCACAATATAAAATGAAGAACTGCACATGTGAATGGGGGAAGGATGAGCATTTGCATGCATTTTGGGTCACTATGTTGTAGACCAAACTTTCTGGACTCCAGTTGCCAAGACTCTGAAGAAAACAGGAAATTATTAAAATGTCACCTTTCTTGAAGCCACTTTCCTTCCTATTAATGGCAGAAAGGGCTTGCTGATTGCTGCTAGTGGGAAGAAACACACAATGGGTCTATTTTTAGCAGAAGTGGCTTTGAAGGAGCAGGAAATATTAACAATCACTTGGATGCAGCCTTCAGTTCCAAGGACCCTGGGCAAAAGCATTGTGATCCCAAGGAGTCTCTCAAAGGAAGCTCATCTAGGTAACCCAACTTGGGCTAAGTGCAGGTCAGAGCAGAAGAAGCAGATGCACAATTATGGACCGTATGGATTTAGAGTATGTACACTTTGCCTGCACACTCTCTGCACCCCATGTTTCAGAGTTTGTGCCAAGGCCCCCCCCCACATCTGCACATTTCACCAATCTAGGGCCAGACCCTGATGTCTAGGCATTGCTTTTGTTTTTATATCTCAGCAAGACTTAGTCCTAAAGTTATCTATTGGTGTAGCTTATGCGTATTTTTTAAAAAAAGAAGTTTGATTTTATCTCTTTAGAAACGGTTTGAAACTAACGGGGCAGAGGGAGTTTGACAGAGAGGAGAACAAATCGCTGACAAAGAACCTTTTACGTTTCATCAGCGTTGTTAGGACGACAAGCAAGAATGTCTCAGATAATAACTCCCACTTCAAAGATTTCTCAGCTCAATAGAAAGCGGACCATCCTTTTTATTCAACCACAAGGACTGGCACTAAAGAAGACTCCACTGTTTGATTTTTTTTTCCACCGTGTTTATTTTTCCCCTATTCACTGGGGTACTTGGATAAAATAAACAACAAGACAATTAAGGGAACATGGACTTCTAACTTTCCTGCCATCTTCCCCACATCCCCTTGGCCTTGGGCTCTTGAGTTCGCATCCAGGACAAGTCCAGGCCTGAGGATACCTTGCCCTAGGGAGAAACAAGTTTGGGGGGGCTGCAAGAAACTCCTGGGATTAAGGGGCAGAAGGGTGGTGCTGGGAACCAGAGTGGAAATGTCCCAAAGGCACAGTCTGAACTCCCCAGATTTCCCCAGGGTGGCTCCCTTCCCTTCAAGTCCCTATCAAATCCACACCTCCATCCTGCTCAAGATTCAGAGAGGCGATTTGCACAAAACCGAGCTGGGGATGCTCATTTGTAAACCTCCTGAGGTTGCCCTAAAACCATTTATTTCTGACCCTGGAGCTTCTTTGGGACGCAGTCAAGATGCACGGAGTCCAGCTCCTCCCTTTCCTGAAAGCGTCCCCTGCGCCAAAACCTCCCACATCAGGGCGCAGGGTGAACCCTTAAATGCGGGCGAGGCAGGTCCTAGGGAGGAAGTATATACTGGAGAGCGCAGTGACAGTATTAAATGGCGTGAAAGCAAAGGTCAGCGCAAATGTATCTTAATAGAGTGTCTGCAGTGAAGTGTGCCGCCTTTGAAGCGGCCGCTCCCCGCGCGCATTTCCATGGCGAGCCTAACGCGGCATGCTGATGCACCGTCAAACTCACACTTTCAACCCCAAAACCCAACTCTTTGAACAACCCGAGCTTGATTAGACCTTTCTCCTTTTCTTTCCCTTCTTACAAACCATTTCCTTGCCTTTAGAAACTCGCCATCAAACCCAAATGCGCCCTCTGATCACCGCAGAAAGCAGAAACAAAGGGGGCTGAGCTGCGATTCAAGCGGCCCTTTTCTTCCCTCACATTATTATCCATTTTTATTATGATCGGGAACAAGTGCCCATTCGCGTGGGTTTTGTTTACCGGAAATTAAATGAAAATGATTTAGTCCGCGTCAAACAAAAATATATACTTGTATACACAAGAAAAAAGGCCTGTTAGACGTAAATATTATGTCCTTAATGAAAAGCCTGGACGGGCTCCAGGCTTGGCCTTTCAGGATTTCAGTGCGACTTGCCCATTGCCATAGAAATCCTAACTTACCATGAAGATGCACCGTGGCGAAGAAACACTGCTTTGTGCGCGGGTCCTTTGATGTCGCAGGCGCGGGATGCGGGCGCTCAGCTGCGCGGAGCGAGATTACCTTTCCAGCAACGCGGTGGACATCTGTAACAAGCAAATGAAAAATTAAAGGCGATTAGTGGCAGACCAAATATTTTTATTTTATTTCACTATTTTGGATTGGGGTCGATGGCAAAATGGGCGGGGGAGAGGACTAGAAACGGAAAAGAAAAAAAGATGTGTCCCATTTAAGGCACGGGAACTTTTTAAACATCAGCCATGAGCAGAAGTTAGGCAGAAGCAGCAAGTTCTGCAGATGCCCTCTGCACCTTGGCGGTAGGGCTGGTGCTTCACTGTGGGAGAGTTGTTTGCTGCCAGACTGCCCGCGCTGGGCTAGGAAGCCTCTGGGCCCTATTGTAGTGGGGGGGGGGGTGGAAAGGGATTGCAGTCCCCCTTCCTCAATGATGGATTCACTAAGGGTGTAGTATTTGGAGGACTGAGGTTTTTATTTGGGCCAACAGTCCCACTTAAGTTAGAATATTACTTTAATCGATAGAAGTTGTGGGGGCTTCAGGGCCTGAGTGAGAACTGTTTAACGGTGTCTAAGGAGGAGAGGGTAGAAAGTTCAGCAAAGTGGTAGGGCCAGGACTTGTTTGCTGCTGGGCTCAACTTTTAAAATTGAGCTCATCAGGAGGTTCTCCCCAGGGGAAATATATCCCCCCAACACACAAATTCTTAGGAAACTGGAATGGGTCTACCAAAGCTTTATTATTTTTTTCTTTTCTTCTTCTCTTAAAATCCTAGCTAGGATTTCGGGGCAGCCGAAGGGGAAGGGGAAACAGGCCCTGATTCTTTCCCTCGTTGGCAACAATAGCGAAGACCTTCGTCTCCGTGCCCCACCCCCAACATCTGGTTCTTTTTTCTGAGAACTTCATACCCAGCATATCAAATGTACATTCAATCTAGACCCCATTGGGTGTTTGCCTTTATGATATTTATTACTGCACATCATCTCTCATTATCCTGCCCCTTTTTAAAATAAGACCAACATTGTGCAATTTTTGACAAAGACCATCACAGAAATTATTCGATTTACCAAGACACTGCTGCCTCGGTCAGGTCCCTCCGCCAAGGAGGCCTCGACTCAGTGACGTCATTGGCTAGATCCAAACTCCGAGCCCAAGCACCCTCAAGATTTCACCGCCGGCGCCTCCACGGGGGTTGGGGGTGGGAAAGGGGTCTGGGAGGCCTCACAGCATTGAATCCTGAAGCCTCCCTAGCGCTCTTTTGTTTGTATTTCTTGTTGTTTGGACTCATCCCTCACCCGTAGCATATAGTGTATATCAAGTCTGTGGACAGACAGGCAGACAAACATTTATCTGCGTGCTCCGGAAGGTCCATGAGGGCGGGGGCATGTTACCCCCAGGGAAGGGAGTGAGCCCCCCTTATTTCCTTTATAGAGGTGGTTGGAAAATTTAGGACTTATGTATTTGTGTTTCAAAGGATAGCTGGAGAAGGGGAAAGCGTAGGGAGGCAAAAAAGGAAAGAAATGGAAGGCAAGAAAATGGCTCTGGAATTCCTCCTGCCACTTCCCCGCATCTGAACTTCCGAGGTTGAGATCATGGGAGAGGGGAAAGAGGCAAGAGTGAGAAGCTCGGACTGGGAGCTGGGAATGAGTAGGTGTGGCAGAGGCCCAGTCCTCAAGGAAAACATTTCCCATTCTGTGAACTATGCGGGGAGTTTGTGGCTTTAGGTTTGCTACCTGCAGTTGCCAGGATTGCACGTAAATTCTTATTTTTTCCAATCTTTCTCTTTAACTCTAACACTGGTTTTATGCTGCCCAATTATGAGGGCCTGTGGGCCATGTGGGCGGTGGTTCTGGGTGTGAATTTAGAATAGATATGGGGACCATATTTATGTTTTAAAATAATGGATACTATATCTGTGTATTCAATGAGCTCTAACAACTATTAGTGGTGGCCGGCTTTCTTTCCTTTTTTCCTACGTTCCTTCCTTCTTTCCTTCCTTGCTTTCTCGCCCTCTCCCTCTTCATGCCTCAGTAACCCGGCCTAGACTCGCAGTCAGTGTACGCTGAAGCAGCAACCACAGAAGTAGCCCTAATGCCGGAGGCGGCGGCGGCGGCAGCAGCAGGGCAAGGTGGTAGCGCGGCACTGGGGGGCGCGGCGGGGGCAGCCCCCAAGGGGCCCGAGCCCTGACACACGTACCATTCACTTAGGTCGGCACCACGCGCCGCTGCCGCCGCCGCCGAGGAGGCCACCTGGGGCTCGTGGCCGCAGTCTGAAGAGGGCGACACGAGGGCAGATGGTGTAGCCGAGTCGTAGCCAGAGCTGGGCGGCGGAGGAGAGCGCCCGTGCACCTTCATGTGCTTACGCAGCGAGCTGGGGTGCGTGTAGCACTTGTCGCAGCCGCGCACCTTGCACGTGTACGGCTTGTCACTAGTGTGCACGTGCGAATGCTTCTTGCGGTCGCTGCTGTTGGCGAAGCGCCGCTCACAGCCTTCGAACTCGCACCTGAAGGGCTTCTCGCCTGGCGGAGGCAACACAAAAACATTAGTGTGGATGGACCTTCTCCCCAGCTCGCTCTCGCTACCCTTCCCCTCTCCCCTTGTATTTTCTGGAAAAGAATCACAAAAGATTTTCAGATATCGTGGTGCCTTAAGTCAGGCACCCCCTTCTCGGCAGAGAGCGCGCCCCGGGCGCCCTCTCTTGCACGCCTCTACCCCTCCCCTTCTCTCGCCTAGGCTTAGGGGGAGGGTACGGAGGAGGAGCGACATTGACTCCATCTTAGTCGAGTTTCCGTCCTCGAAAATCCTGATCCATTCGGGTATTTTCCTCAAAATTTTCTCCACTCGGAGTCAGAAGCACCTCTGCCCGGAGAAAGAAGTTAACTGAGGAGTTCACATTTGCTGGATTTAAAGTTACTACTTCAGCCAAATCTCTCTGTCCTCCACCCCCACCCCCACCCAGCGGTTGACCCCCACCCCCACTCCATCCTGGCCCAAATTGTTTCCAAGCTGGTTTTGTACAAACGCCAAGGCCAGTAAAATAATCTAAGGATGTGCAGCCGATGCATATGGTGTGTGCATTATGTGGATTCATGCTGTAGGGAAAGGTATTCTGAGCAATCATTCACTCCAGAGGCGATTTTTACAGGAAATGGAGCCCCCTCCCCCTTCCCTTCTACCCCCTGAGGGCAAACATTTAGCAGCATTCTTCAAATCTTGCCTAAACGGTCCGGGACCCCTCCCGATAAGCGCGCCGGCAATAATATTTTATTACGCTGCTCCGGCGGCTTCCCGGAGACCCAGCAGTGGGCAGCTGGCTCTCCCAGTCCGAACTGACTTGCGAGTTCGACCGGTCTCCCTAGACCACCCCCACCCAGCTGTCCGGCCTCACATGTCTGAGCCAAGAGGTTGGCGCGGCAGGGTCCGCCCAGACCTGAACGGGATCCGAGGTCTCTACCCCAGTCGCGCCCTTGAGCGCTGCGGCTTTGGGAAGAGACCAGCTGCTTTGATCAGGCCAGGTCCGGCTTCGCAGACCGGAGGGCAAGCGGGAGGTTGGGGTAGGCCCGCGAGGAGCTCGATCGGTAGCTGCCATGCCCTGTAGAGCCGAGGGAAGGCGCGAGCGCGCGTTTGGGTGAAAATACTAGCCGGACGGAGCCCCAGTCCGGCGCTCACCGCCGCGTGGATTCGCTGGCGTGCAGGAGAGGAAAGGACTCCGAAAACCCGGAAGCCCAAGTTCCTGCCGAGCTACAAATGCTGCAGAAAGGGGAGAAGAAGGTATCTGGGCGCTTTGAACAAATGGCTGCCGTCCGGCGCGGCGCTCCGAGTTAAGGAAACGGCTAATTAGCGTATCACTAAGGAGGACGAGATGCAAGGCTGGAGGACTGTTGTTGCCTTTGTGGTTACTTCTCCCGCCGCTTCGAGGAAAGACAGGCACTTTGGGGCAGGTTTGAGCAAACAAAGCCCCCATTCCCGAGCCCTGTGAAGGCTCAGGCGGAGAGGTTTGCGCACAACCCGCGCCTCCGCGCAGGCTCCGGCTTGTGAGCCTGGGGCTCCGGCACAACCCGGCCTCTGGGTTCTCATCTTGCAGGGTTATTGCCAGTACACGGGGCTCTCGTTCAGGAAGGTGCTGGCACCTGCCATTTCGAGTGACACCGGCACCATTTTACGAAAACCAGGGAGAAAGATGCAGAATAAATCAGTGTTCCTATTCGCCCCTCCTTTTTCCCCCCTCTGATCCTTGCCAACACCTACAAAACCAAAACTTTCCCTCCTCCCTCCCTTCTTTTCTTTCTAAAAATCACTTGCAAAAAATCATGTAATTCTGGGCCTGCAAAAGAAAACAAGAGTTTTGTCTGAGAAAGCACAGGAGGAATGGAATTTGAGATTGGTTCCCCCTTCCCCCCGGAAATAATTCCCGCCACACACTTATCTCATCTCTTGAGCGCCTCGTTGGACATTAACGTAAAAAAGAAACAATAATTTCGCTCCAGATGAGGAGCGGAGGAGAAAAAAGCAGGGCACTGAGGCGATACCCGCAGGCTGGAAGTTCGCAGGCCCCTGGGAGGCCAGGTGAGGCCGCGTCGTCCCCGTCTCCCCCCGCCCCCCGCCTCGCTCCCTCCGGAGCTGTAGGAGGCACCCTGGTCTCCTTGCCTGACATCCTCCCAAGCCCCCTCCCCCACCAACACACTGCCTCCAGTCCTTCACCCTCCCCACGTCTCTCGGCGCTGCGCCTGGGTGGGTGGGTGAAGGTGGAGAGACAGTGCTGGGCCAGGCTTGGGCCCGGGGCTGCGCTGTGAAAGGTCCGGAATCTCATCCCAGAGGCTCTGCAGCCCTGAAAGGACTCCTCCCCGACCCCGCGCCAGGCCCTCCTGACAAAGTTCGGAAGCGTCGGGACAGCCGGGACAGCGCCATTTTCCAGCACTTGTGGCTGGGTCTGGTTGTCCCAGCGACTTCGCTCCGACACCGTCTCTTCTCCTCTACCTCGGATCCCCAACCTAACCCTATCGCCTCTGGGGAAGTAGGGGCGAGCTCCCACCCGAGGGGTCCTGGGAGGGGACATCAGGCGGCAGGGTCTGAGCAGAGTGCGGGGGCTGGCCCGCGCCACCCTCGTTGCAGCACCATTGTTCCGGGATCGCTGTGACCGCTACAAAGTGAAACCTTTCGGCAGGGACAGTCGCCTCCAAAGCCAAGCCCGGGATTCAGATCAGGGAGAATCTCAACTCCTGAGAAATCTGCTTCTCTTCCAGCTTCCGCGACTCCAGGAAATGAAACGCCATTAATATTTGAAAAGGCAATTATTTTCCTGTTGAATCTAGAACTGTCTTCATGAATAATTTGTAGTGAGGTCTATTGCCATTTGAGAAACATTTTGTTGAGGTTTTTTTTTCCCCTTCTCCCCTTTTCATTACTTAGAGGGGGGTTTGAGGGAAACATCAGAGCAGGCGAGGCTCCGATGATTTTTGTTGTTTTTAACCCAAGCAGTAATGAATCAGGACTGTGAGCGGAAAGAACGCGCAGAATTCTGTCCTGAATAAACCCAAACCTGAGCCAACCCCAGCGCACTGAAGTGAACTTGCTTCTCTGCTGTAGGTCGATTGCGTTAAGAATTTAACTATTTTCTGCTTCACAGACTTTAAACAGTGGACCGGCAAAAAGCAGTAAAAGTTTGTTTGTTTGTTTGTTGAAAAATAAAAACTATATTTCAGATGAGTTCCTTCTTCAGCTCAAGACTGTGCATCTACTCTGCCGCCAGCTCCTGTAGTAGCAAGTCTGCGAGCCGGGATCAAGATCTCACCTATCCCCCTTCCTGGGCATAAAACTCGGGAGGGGGTAGGTGAGATGTATGCAAGAGAGTGGGAAAAACCCCGGGAAAGAGCTTGGGGAAGCTGTACACTTCCAGACAGACAAGCTCGGAAATAAAGTACAATACTCAAAGTGGACTTTAGTCTGGCTTCTGTGTGTGCCAGTGTCCTGGCCCTGGACCTTCCCCTAGAAGGGAGGGTCTGGGGGGAGGCGGGATTTAGCAGTGCCAGCCTGGGGGAGTTCTTTGACTCTAACAATTGTTGATGTTCCAGCAAGCATAAGGATGAGTAGGCAAGACGCCGAGTAGTAGGAGAAATGGGGCAC
This sequence comes from Lepilemur ruficaudatus, assembly GCA_963574885.1. Taxonomy (NCBI): domain Eukaryota; kingdom Metazoa; phylum Chordata; class Mammalia; order Primates; family Lepilemuridae; genus Lepilemur; species Lepilemur ruficaudatus. The sequence continues at coordinate 43,378 of CAUYRT010057166.1, read as the reverse complement.
CAGGCTGGAACTTACTTTATCTTCTCCGGTCCCCACTAGTCCCCTTCTCCCGCCCCAAAAATGGGGGAGGGGGAAAGATGGTGATTTCTTAAACTTGGAGGTAGGGGAGGAAGAGAACTCTTTCTAAGGAGAGTACAAACAATGGCTGCTAAACTAATTAATGTAACTTCACAGGCTGTTCTGAAAGTGTGAAAACTTTCTCCTTGCAACTGCATTAATTAGAGGGGCTTCTGGCCAGAGGAGTTCAACTTTGAAGACTCTTGCGTGGGACTTCTTTTTTTCTGTTAACTAGAACTAACAGATGTGGTTGACACATGTCGTCCCATTTTGTTTAACAGCTCCGTAAATGACATTTAAGGTGGATGGGTCCCGTTGGGTCTCTGCTAAAGTAAAAGTGAGGGTTCGCCAAACGTCCCTAAAGTCAGGCCAGCAAGGTTCAAAAATAGGGCAAAAGTAAGCCAATGAGACCTCCAAATCCTAAAGAAGCCACCAAGGTCCTGATGACCCCCCCCCCAGTCCAGGTGGGTCAGATGGTCAGGCTAAAGGGTGGAAGAGTTCTGCCACACAATCCCAAAGGGACCAGGAAAAGTTAAACAGTCGTTCCTATGTCTTTAAGACTTTGGGGAAACAGTGGTGTTTTTAAATATCTTAAAATCAAAATCCATAAGCAGAGAGCACACACAGTGACTCAGGCACATTTACCCTTGTTCCCCAGAGCAGAAATCCCGCACTATCCTCCCTACACACAGCCTCCGGATACTTCTGTAACTCTAAGAATAGAAGCGCAAAATTAATATTTTATGACCTTGGTTCATGGAAACACCACCAAAATACCTTCTCCCTACCACTCCCCCTGCCCCCCAGTTGGAACTTAAGGAAATCCAGACCCGAGGCCCTGCTTCCCCAGAGGGTCCGCACGAGACAGACAGCGCCGAATACTGACCTGTGTGAGTTCGTTTGTGTATTTTGAGATTTTCTGATCTAGCAAAGACCTTCCCACACCCCGGGAAAGGACAGGGGAAGGGCTTCTCGCCCGTGTGCACGCGGATATGATTTACAAGTTTGTATTTGGCTTTGAAGGGCTTGCCCTGGCGCGGACACTCCTCCCAGAAGCAAATGTGGTTGGCCTGCTCCGGGCCGCCGACGTGCTCCACGGTGACGTGCGTGACCAACTCGTGCATGGTGCTGAAAGTTTTGGAGCAGAGGCGCGGGGACGCAGGGCCGTCAGCCGCCAGCCACTTGCAGATGAGCTCCTGTTTGATGGGCTGCCGCATGTAGCGGAAGAAGGCGCCGGGACCGTGGGGTGCGGCGAGGTTCACGGTCAGGTTCATGCCCCGGTAGCCATGCAGGGCTGCGGCAGCTGCCAGGGCGTCGCTGCGGGCCGCAGGCCCGGGCGCGAAAGGCTCTGGCCGCGCGTACATGTCTCCGGGGAGCCCCAGACGGAGGAGTCCGTTCAAAGGACCGCTGGGGGAGGCCTGGGGAGGCTGCTCGTGGAGGCCCGGGAGCACCGAGGGGCTGGAGGCGGCGGCGAGCTGGGGGCCATGGTGTCCAGAGCTGCTACCTGTTGTTGAGACAAATAGCGCGCTTGAGAACGGGTGGCGTGGGCTGCACACTCCCAGGGCCCCGGGGGGCAGGCCCAGCCCAGCCACACCACAGCCTCTGCCGTCAGCGGTAGGACTGGGAGCCAGACGGCGCCAGCAGTGAACCGGGTGAACAGAGCAAGGCCAAACGTTTCCGCCGCCGTTGGGCCGGGTTGCTCTTGGGCTGCGTTCCCTGCCGCACGCACCATGAGCTGGAGAGGGTTGGTGGCGGCGGGGTAGGTGGAAGTGGCAGTAGGAAGCGAAGGGCTGAGTCTGTGGGTTGCTGGGGGCTCTGCTCCAAAGGGATCTGACCTGCGCCCCAAGTGCACTTTGGCGACAAACACCCCAGGGTGCTCCCGGGCATGGTGCCCTGCCAGGGAATGGAGGTGATAGAAGTGGTGATGTGTAAGGTGGTGATATTGAAAGTGGTGATGGTTCTGTAGCGCCCCAGCCATATATATTAATTTCAGTTGGTTCAGAGAGGGCGGCCTGCCGCCTGCGGGCCCAAGCTCCCCGAAGCTCCCTGTGCCAGGCCGCTCACGCCACGGTCACCTGACAGTGGGGAGGGGAAATGACAACCACAGAAAACTTCTGCAAAGTTGTTTTTCCCCCCTCAAGTTTTGGATTTGGGCTTCCCCACCCCCTTTCTCTTTCTTGGTCTTTAATGCCTACGTGAAATCTCCTAAACTACAGAGGCAGCAGCGGGGCGCGCGTGAGGAAGTGAATAGAGATTCGGGGCCGCAGCCCGGGCCCACTGAGAGGAACAATCGCCTAAATCGCTCATTGGCCTGCGGCCGGGCCCGACGTCAGTGATGACAGGTCCTGCCGCACGCGGTCTCTCTCTCTCTCTCCCCCCGCCCCTCCCCACCCCTCGGTTCCCCCCGAACCCTGCTTTCCCGGTCGCCCACCCCCACAGTGTCTCACGCTTCTACTGCTCATGCGCTCTGACCCGGGCACAGCTTCTTTTTTTCTCCCGCTCAGCCTCCTCCCCCTCCTTTCCCGAAAGCTGGGTGGATGGCTTTGCCTCTCGGCTCCTGAAAGTGAGCTGGGCTGGATTATGCCTCCTTTCGCCACAACTTCGGGGAGGGGCATTGCGCTGTGCGTAATGTTTTCTCCGCAGCCGGGTCGATGCGGCAGTGTAGCACCGTGTGTTCAGGGATGGGGGACTACTTAGGCAGTTTGCCCAAGGAACCGGGAGGAGGAGGGGTAAGGGATTGAGCGCAAGAAGGAAGCTGAAGACTAGGTGGTCAGCATTGGAAAAACTACTAGGCTGGGGGCCCCTGGGCCTAATTTTATTTTTTCGCTTTCTCTGAAATTTCTCACTTCCCTCATCTTTCTTTCTCTTTGTCTCTCTTATGTTCCCCGAACCCCCTACCTCACTTTGCCTTCCTTTCTTTTCTTCTTTCCCTCTCCTTCCTCTCTACGCTCTTCCTATTTGGCCTTGCAAGCCCCAACTCCCCGGTGCTTGCAAACCCAAATATCTGGCCAGAACCAGGATTAGGCAGGAGGCGGTGATGGCCTGGGAGAGATTGGCCTCGAACTCACGCCCTCCTGAGAAGGCTCTTGCCACAGACGTGCGGGCCAGCTGGCCCAAGAAACAAAGGAGAGGGGCATGCAACCAGAAGGAGCAGGTTCTAGCCCCCAGATGTCCTCTGGCCAATCTGGGTTCCGGCGCTGTTTATCCTGCCTTCAGACGGAGCTTCCCGGAAAGGAGATTTAAGGATGACTTCCACTTTCAGCTCTGGCCACTTGTTGCCTGAAGGCCGAGCCTCTGCCTCCCTCTGTGTCACCTTAGAACTCTGCAAAGAGGGGACACCACGTTTCCCAGTCCAGACTCTGAGAAGGCCTGCGGGTTCATGGCCTCCACCTGCAAGATGCCCTCCAGTGCTGCAGGCACCGTTATGGTGGGGTAGTTGGTCAGCTGAAAAAAACTTCAGTTCTGGCCCAGTCGAGTGTGGCATAAGTGGGGTGGGAGGCGGGAAGGAGGTGTCCTTTGTTTGCGCCCACAGGGTAGGGTCAGCTGCAACCTCTGGCGATTTAAAGGGCTGCTGGCCAGGAACCCTGCCTTGCTTGATTTGGCCGAAAATGCCAACTTAAGTGCTCAGGCCTCCCTGGCAGCCCTAGAAAGCACTCCCAAAGCAGAGAAAGTCTTGGAATTTTTAAGAGAAGTTTTAAGGATTGAGTGAAATATCCCCTACCCCTTTAGCAGATGTAAGAAATTTGAGCAGATTCCAGGGAACTCTAACTCCTAATTGATTGAAACCCACCCCCATCCCCAGCACCAAGGACTATTCTCACAGATTTCCTGGTCAGCAAATAAAGCTTTCTTTTAAATTCTTGGACATAATTAACTTATTTATAATGGTTGCCAGATTCTTTTAGACTTTCTTCATTTAATAAAGCACTGTTCCCTGCTCAGGACTGCACTTTATCTAGGTGTTAACTTCCACAACAATTTCTCTCATTTTGACAAGCCCAAGTCTTTCTGCTCCTTCGCAGGAAAGCAACTCTACCAGTAGATGCTGTGTTAAAACAGGAGAGGAGAGCATTTGACTGCCAGACCACTCCTGCTCTCAAAACCAAGGGCTTCCACCCAATGGTTTTGAAACTAGACATTGAGAATTTGTCTCCTTTCTTAGCTTTCACCTTTTTTCACACTGCTCATTTTCTAGGGTTTACCTTTCCACTCAGAAGTGCCTCCTCTCCAATCCCTTGACCTGTTTTCCCTTCCTCCAAGTACTGGCCAGGCCTTGTTTCTAGCAGGGTGTTTCCACACCTCAATGAATTGTTTCAAGTCCCCACCTCACGGGTATCTGTTGAATAATGCTGTTGTCTAGGCAATTCTGAGCTGAAGTCATAAAAGGCTCTCCCCCTCAAAAAAAGGCCCAAAATCAAAACCAAAGCAAACAAACAAAACAAAAAGAGAATGTGTTCTTCTCTGGGATCTTTTGCCCAGCTGTTTCTACTGTCCATACCTCAACACAGAGCTTAGTCAACTTCTGTGGCATTAAGGCCTAAGTGTAAGGGAAATTCTACAATAGCCCAGCAACTAAAATATTTTCTCTCCCACTTAAACTCAGGTGATCTATAACCAACTGTCCAGGATGTCTGTCAAACTCATCATCTGCTTTAGCTTTAAGACTGATTTGCACAATATGGATCCCTTAATATATATACTGTGACCTCACCTCCATTACAAGCTTTGAATAACAGTACAGACAGAACAGGGGTCTTTAGTTGTTTTAGACTGTGGACCTCCTTGGAAGCCTGGTGAGCCTGAATTCCTAATAGTTCTGTGCTTGCTGCCTATATTCATAATAAAATAAAGTGCTAACATTCCAATAAAGTGTTGTGAAAATGAAGATGCATTTTTTTTTCCCCATCCAAGTTTATGGAACCTCTGGATTCTAACCACTGGCACTGTGGACTCCAGGGATGAGAAGCTGAAGTTTTATACACATAGACTTTTAGCATTTTACACTATCTCCTAATAACTTCACCTTTGAAAAGCTTTGAAACTGTGTATGACTTTTTGTGCCAGCAGCAAAAGGGCAGACACATCTGATTCAGCCAAAATCATTGACAGTAGCCTGGCCCCATGGAGCTCCTTCCCAGATGCAGCCTTCTCTTTAAGTGCTGAAAACATCTGGACCTATCCTTGGTAGATGCTTGCTTGAGTAGCCAGGGGTCAGGCGACTGGTAGGTCACTGAGGTTGCCTAATCATTGCAAGTTCCTTGGAACCATATGGTCTATATCTTGGTTGGCTAAATACAGCAAAGGGACCAGACATTCTCTGAGCAGGACATTTCCCCAGAGATAGCAATAAGGAGAAAAAACTTCTTTGTGTCACTAATATTTACAGATAAAGAACTTTGGGCAATTACCTAAGAATGTTCAAGGTGTATCTCTTAAATAAGCACCAAAGCAGTATCAAGTTGACCACAGATGATAGATGGCATGGTACCAATGTTTGGTAGGCAATCTTAGTCTTTAGAGGGATCCCTTTGAGTCTTCCAGAGTCCGGGAAGCAAAGAGCCCAAGTTTCAGAGCTTATCAATTGGGCAGGCTAAGGAATCATGTACCCTCAATGGTCCTCAGATTTTTCTTCAGAAACTTACCTCACTACATTTGCCTTCAACACCAAAAGCTGAAGCATTCTATTTCTAACCACGTGCAGGGTTGTAGCATTGGTAAGCCCACATTTCTGCTTTATTTGCAGAGAAAAAGAATATCCTACAACCCACAGATCTTTAGTAGATGTTTAAGATGCACTGGAAGCTTGCTTTCATGGGGGCCTATTTGCAGCAGATTCCACCACCAGACCCCAAACATCCCTCAGTCTCCAGAGCTTCTGCAGATGAGTACCCAGAGTCATTCCCTAAGCACTTTTACTTGCCCCAGCCAGATGGATGCAATGGCACAAACAAGTGATTTTTCTAGTCCAACTTTCTAGGAATAGGACATTTGGTGGTCCTACCATCTGCCAGAGCTTTTCATGTCACTGAATCAAATTTCTCCCTTGGAAAAGAAAAGAAAAATGGAGGAGACTGCAGATCAATAGCTAGGCTATTTTTCCATTTTGACCTCTTAAGCAATGCTAAATGAGATATGTGTTGAAGGTTATGCCCAAAGCAGAGTCCCAGGACTGAGGGCCACAGTACAGAGGCTGGCCAAGCACAAGCTTTGTTACAGGAATCTTCTGCATCTAGCTCTACAGTCACTTGTTCAGTTCTTTCTTCCCTGTTTCTGGCCAGGTTGATGCCCTAAACAAGAGGAAAATCTCTTTAGAGGCCATCCGCAGACAGACTTCAGGATTCCTGCAGTGGAAGGTTGTCTCTAGTCTTATGCAAAGAAATAATTTAAGCCCCAGGAGCCCGCCCATATGTCTAAGCCCAAATTGTGCAAAGGAGATGAGAACTATCAGGATTTTGGAAATAAAGGAGGATATTCTTCTTCTCTGCTATGGAAATTTGGGCTTTAATCATCATTAATGAAGCTGAAAATACACTTGGATAGAATTCAACTTTCAAGCAAGGATTCTGCAAAATGTCCTTTGACAAAAGATTAGGAAACATTGCTAAAGAATCTTCCAAAACAGCATTAAGAAATCAAAACAGCTGAATTTACATAATAACAACATATCTCTCTCTCTCTCTTTCTCTCTCAACTTCTGCCATCAAATCATTCCCAAATAATAGAAGACAGCCATATTCTGAGTTGTCCATTCAACTATTATAAAGGCGGTTGCTTTGCCTACCAAGAAGGGAACATCTTTAGAGACAACTATCAGCTAGTGGTGTAGTTGAAATGAAGAAAACTAGACGCCTGGAAAGGAAAACACTCAACCCTAAATCATATGCTTATTCTAAATGGAATATTAAATTAAATTCTCCACAATGAAGGTATTCCTGACAGAGCGGCTGTCAGTCACTCCCTGTTCAGACACCACATTGTGGGAATGTCGTCGCTGCCACATTGCAGAAGGCTGGTGTCCCTGGTAAAGATGATGTATATCATGTAAACCCCATCACCAAGATCAAAGTCTGCTTCTTTCATGGAAGCCAATACATGTCAAACCTCATTCCAATCAAATCGTCCGGAAATGAATTCAAGATGAATATGTCATAGAATAATGTGACAGTGGAATTGCAGAAGGTCAGGGGTGGTTGTTTCAATGAGAGAGTCATCAAATATTAATTCTAGAACATCCAGATGAGTAGCATTGAGGGGGATTAGCCAGCTGCCTGTGGGACATTGTGTCATTGATTTGTGTGCAAATGTATCAAACACCAAGGTGTTACTCTAAGTTTCCTTTGAACTCAACACCCCCAAACCCACAATCCAACATAACTAAAAGACAAAATAAAACTTACTTAAGAAATCAAAAAACAAAAAGACTTCAGCAAATCAATATTCAAAAGAGGAGATTTAACTTACTTGACTCTTTCAGGGTATTTCTGTAAAGCCGTAATCGTTTCCTCATCACCAAGGAAGTCTTGTATCTCATTTTCTGACTTTGAGCCTGTTTGGGAAGAAAACAGTAACAGGCACTAGTTAAACAATTTCATACATGGTTGTGTGGCGAGATTCTTTGGCCTGAATGTATAAATGAAAAACGGTGTTGCTCTAAAGATAGTCTTTCAGTCTTTGACCATTTTTAAATTTGGAAGCTAAAGAAAAGGACTCTGCTAGAAACTGCCCAGTATTTGTTGAAAACTAATATATCTTTGGTGATAAAAATATTGAAAATAATAATTTTCCAGCTAGACTTTTATCGGAAGCTTATTTGTTGTCCTGCCTTGCAAGTACAAGTAAGCACTCTTTCAGTTAGTGCTCAAAGATCCGTAACGTCTAGAATTTGAATTTACTGGAACCCCCGTTAGTTTTTTCAAACTTATTAATTGAATTTAATGAGGTATGGTGGGGAAAGCCCTCTGTTATCTGAGAGATTGGCAGGATAAAATTTGAGTTAGAAATGTTGGAACTGAGAGGAAGGGAATTTCTTTGCAGATTTTCATATCCTGTTCTGTTTATGTTCATGTGGAACACTTAGCTAAATATTTCCCACACCCCTAGACCCATCAGGGAGACCCACCACTGCTTGATTTTTCAAAGTTATTATAAAATTCACCAGATTAAAAAGGTATTGCTTTTATCATTTGGGCCAGACTGTCCCCATTTCATAGTTGAGAAGAGTAGAAATAACACTCCCCAAAGGTATATGCATTACTTAACAGATTCACTTTGTGGCTAGAGCTACCAAGCCATTGGCCATCTTAAATTCTTAAAACCATCCTGAGGGCCTCGGTATTTGTCAAGCAAGACTGAAGGCAGTCGAACAGCTAAACAGAAGTGATCCACCCAGCCTTGACCCTCAATTTGGCCTAGAAAGACAAACAGTCATTGAAAAGGTCTCAGGCTGGACAAACAGAGCAAGTCAGTGAGGATGCCTGCCTGTCTTGACACTGCAGCCCACAGAACAAGCGGTTGTTTAACTTGTTGAACTACAGGCCAAATCCAAGTGGGACTCTGTTATCTCAACGGGTATCCAATTCTCTATGTGCAAAGATCTCTTTCTCTCCCCCTCAACCCCCAACCCGGACTCCAACAAGCTTGACAGTTTTCACCCTTCCCTTTTCCTTTTTTTCTACGTCCAGGCCTGGAAGGTAGGGGGTAAGACTCACCTTTTCCCGGAAGGTTTTATTTATTTTCAGTTCTTTCTAACCAAAAGGCATCTTTCCCCAAAGGTTATAAGCTCCTTCTAGCACAAATCAGGAAAGAAAGGAGGCCCAACTTTGCATTCCTACAGAAGGGCAACATGCTGGGCATCCTCGCTCTGAAATTTCCTCATGGCAGGATGTCTGGCACGGAAAAGTCCTGTTTGGTTGGCAATAATAGAATTTACTTTTTTGTTCTGAGGGAAATGGGTGTGAGGTTCCCTAGAGACCTCTGTCCACCCACAATGCTGCCCCAACCTAACTTCTAAGAGGTCTGGGTCACTTCTGCCTTAGGTCCTGTCAGCCCTTTGCGTATTACAAACCCATAGACATGCAAACAAATGGTACAGAGGTTGGTTCAAGGCAGGCAATAGGGACCTTAAGAGGCTCTCTGGCAGTTCTAGCACCCTGCCTGTATAAGGAACCACAGTAAACATTTTTAGTTCAAACTTTGACACCACTTAGCAAGCAAGCAAGCCAGTCATTTCATTAAAGCAGGGGTGAGAGAATTTGGGAGCAGTCCTTGGGTCCCTGGACCTGAGGTCCCCAGCAACCTCAGGATATAGGAATCTAAAAAAGGTCTCGGTTTGCTTTTTCCCCAATGCTTGCTCCCCACACCAGCCAAGGCCACAAAATTACCAGTCAGGAGCACATCGTGGAGACCTTTTAGAATCTGTCTTCTTGCTCGCACCTTCAGAAGAGGAAAGGATGCCAAGGAGCCCCAGTGATTGATAGTGCCATATGAGAGCCAAGAAGGTGGGGCAGGGGGTATGTGCAAAAGGCACCATTTTTATTTGGGAGGCCGCGGAATCTGCACGTTGTGGGACCCACTTAGCCGGTGCCGGCCTGCCTAAGGTCAGAGGTCAGCCGCAGCCAGCGGCTTCAGTTCCCGACCCACTCCACACGGATTAACCCTCAGGCGCGGCAGCAAAGGTGTGCCCCGCCTGTCCGCTGCAGCTCGGCCCTGGAGGGCGCAGAGCAAAAGCACTAAACTGGGAATTCACCAGCCAGAGAAGAACGGCTCCCGGCCTCTGCCCGCTGTCTGCTGCTGCCAGCAGCACCTCGCACCTTGCTGGATCCCTCCATCTGGACTTCAAGCGCCGGGGAGGTTAAGCTGTGAGACTGGGTTGTGCAAGGACCTTTACTCCTTCTCCTGTTCCCTAGAAAGAGGAGCGTAGGTTCCCTAGTTCGGGGCTGAAGGCTGGAAAGCCTCCTGGTACCTAGAGTCTGCATCAGTGGATCACCCGCAGGATCAGCCTGGGCATTTGACCCTCCCTTAGAATCCTTTCCTCCCCAACCTGCAGGCAGCTGAGATAGAGGAAGGGAAAGTGGTGCAGTGGCGTGGGTCGCTGTGAGGCCAATAGGGTCAAAAAGCCAAGCCGGGAGAAATATGACTTTGGAATCCAAAAGGAGTTTCAGGGAGGTAGTGCCAGCCGAGGTGCAGCCCTCCTAAGTCCCTCTCTCCATTCTTAATACTTTGCTGACTCCCAACTGTTCCTGTGGGCGGTTGATCGACCCCAGACTTTCAGGTCCAGCCTTCGAGCAAGTCCTAGCTTTCTTTCACAGACCAACTGTGTTCCCTTCTCACTTGTCCCTAATTTCCAGTGCCCCTAGGTCTAGGGTGGTGGCCAGAATCCTAGAAGTTGCGGCCTCCTCCCCAGAGAGCCTTGCTAGAAGGCAAGCCAAGTCCCGAAACCACCGCCGACCGCACACAGAGAGCGAATCCCAGCGGTCAGCGTCCTGAGGCAGGACCCGCCTCTGCTGTCAGGTTAGGGCGGAGAAGTTCCATCGTCTTGCTGCCAGCTGGGCTAACTTGGCTCTTTGACCCTGGAGAGGGAAAGCCAAGACCCTCCGGGCTATCCCCGTGGGGGCAGGGAGAAAAAGCTGCCTGCGGGGGGGCCCCCTTCCGGGAACTGGGGGATAAGGGGGTGGGCAGGAGGGCGCTCACTTCTGGCGAGGGAAGCTCCATGCCACGATTACCCTTAGTGTCCTCATGTTGGGGCACCCAGGCAATTTACAAGGAGAGAAAGGAAGACAGGCGGGCAACAAGCTACTCTTGATTCCGATGCCAGTGGGAGCCCCATTTGTCCCCCTTTCTTCCCCTCCTCTTGAGAAGAAGAGATGGACTCATCCTCAGCGCTACCCTTCAGCGGAAGGGCCCCCTCCTCCCTTTAGTGTCAGTGGGGTGGGGCCTATATCCACGGTTGGGGGGAGTAATGAAGGAGGAGATGGGGGAGAAACTCTGGCTGGGTCTCCTCCCCCACGGGGGTTTGGGTGCCAACGGCCCCCCACGAGGGCGCTTGCTACGGCTGCTGCTGGGGGTACAGGTCTCTCCTGTCTGCCCCTTGGACTCTCGCACTTACCCCACTCCACCTGTTGCCGGGGTCGCCTCATTTCTGCACATCACTTCGGGGTGGCAGAGGGGGGACCACAAACCCCTCCAAGCCTCTCTTTTGTGGTTCCAGCGAGGCGGTCATCCTTCATTTCTCCTTTTCCAGCTTTCGGGAAGCAGTTAGGGAATGTATGATGAAGCAGAAATGAGCCGTCAGGATGATATTTTAATGGCTTATATGTCACGTTGGTGCATGTGGCTTTGAACTGGAGCCGCTCGCGTTTCCTGCAGAGAGCGCCGCAAATCCCACTTGATAACTTCTACAACCCACAACTTTTTTTTTTTCTCACATTCACTCTTACCCTGTATATTTGGACGCGTTTCCTAAAAATACCCTCTTGTCAACTTCCCCGTTGGATTTTCCGCGGACTGAAGAGGAGAAGAGTGATTTCTTTTTTGAAGAATTATTTTCCCTCTCCCCCTCCCAACGACCACCCTTCCCCCTCAGGTCCCCTCCCTTGTTTTTTTTTTTTTTTTTTCAAAGGCAGGCGAGGTGGGTTCAATATTTGTTCTCCCTAATGAGAGGAATATAGCCTCTAGAGAAAACTTTTCCTTGCAGATAAGGTTTTCACAATTCCAGGGAAAGCAGGATCCCACTTCCCCTTGTAGGTAGCAGAAAACACTGAACTGCTCCGATACATCTTTTTTTTTTTTTTAAACAAAGTGCATAGTAATTTAAAAAAAGAAAAATAGCCAAGTCCCAGCCTTTTCCCTCCACTTCTCACTCTGTTCCACTCAAAGTTGGTGGGGGAATGCTGAGCTTCTGAACTCAGACTTGTTGCTGGGAACAGAACAATTGATTTTTTTTTTCCTTTTCGAATTTCTATTTCCCGGCACAAGCGCAAACGCTCAGCCAGGTCCCTTCAGACACCAGGAAATCATCCCAGATACACAAGGGGACTTTTGAGCCCGGAAGAACCCAAGGAAAGGGCAGCCCCGCTCACCAGCCCCAAACGACAATCTAGTCGGTGAGAAGACCAGAAAACCAGAAAGGCGAGGAGCGGCGGACCCTGACCCTGCCTTCCACCAGCCTGCGCAACCCGCACTGGCGACCGGGCAAAAAAAAAAAAAAAAAAAAATTCATTATCATTTTCTTCTCGCCCGGGCTCTGGTGAGTTTCCTAACCCGGCCGCCTGTGAAAGGATGAGTTGAGGTTTCTTTGTTTGCAAAAAGAGTTTAGGGCTCTGATTCAGCTGCAAAGAAGCCAAATGAAGTTAGAAACAAAGGGCAAATTGAAGGATTCCGACTCTTGGCTTTTTGTGTTTTCCTTACTAGAAAATAATTAGATCTAATGAATATGCAGACGCTTAGACTAAACCCTCGGCCCAGGCTGCTGGGTTTTAAACAGAGAGCTACGGAGAAATGCAACCTTCATCCCCCAACCCCCAGCATCCGCGTGCATTTTTTTGAAATGCATAAATGTTGCTCGGCTTAATTGATTGAGTCACAGGGATTTTTTTCTGCTTTTAAGTGCTATACTTCTCTACCTTTCAACAATCATTTTAATATATAGTCAATGGCTCTTTGTGGACGGGACAAAAAACAACTAGGCGCAATTGTTGAATAGACTTTGCGCTAGGCAAAGACAGGTTAATCGAGGGCCGCATCGCGAAAACAAGCGAGTGTTGTATGTTTGCACTGAATCCAAGTGTCTGCATTTTCCTAACTAAATCAAAGGGAGTGTTATTTCTTTTTCTGCTCACTCATCTGAAGGTAAGTAAATTTTCTCTGGCGATCAAAAGCCTGGTCGGCAACAAAGACCGCGCCCGCTTTTTCCACCGTCCTGGTGTGGCGAGTTGCGGAATTTCAATAACTGTGACAAGGGTGACTGATTTGTGAACTAGAAAAGGTTTGAATGTCACAAAATTTACATTGGTCCTATCTATTGGGGATTTAAATACCAAAAAAGTATTGGGGATCTCTAGGGAGCTCTGGGCAGCCCAGATGAACAATGGCGCGTTGGGAAATTTACAGTTTTACCTGAATGAAAGGGGCCTGGGTTGGGAACAGGAGTGCAAACGGACAGGGTTAGCTGGGGCAGATGTGGGAGACAAGGGAAAGGGAGAAAAGAGGAAAATAACGCAAGGAAGGGGAAAAGAAAGAAAATTGACAAAAATATTTCCCATTAAAAAAAAATCAAACCTCAGTAACCTGGAAAGTTAAGAGCTCTCATTCACCTGTGTTTGTTTGGCTGGGGTGGGGAGTGCGCAGGAAGTCTGACTGATCTAATAAAAGTGAGAAAAATCGAGGCTACCGGTTACACTGAGAAATCACATTTCTTGTAAAGAGAGCGCAGTGCCCGTGTGCTCCGGAGATCTTAAATTATAAACAGGAGGGGGAACAGGCAAGAGGGAAACAAACTTCAAAAGGAGCAAATAACAAAAGCCTCCTTTGCTGCACTTGAAGGGGGGACGGGAGGAGAAAGAAAAGAAAGTTGCTGAATCGGGACATTCTGGAAGTGCCTTTGCTGTATTTACCAGCCCCATCCCGCCTCCTGGTCTCAGAGACGCCTGAAGTCCCGGAACGCTCAGCGAAGAGCAGGTTTAAGGAAGGACGAGAGCGAGCGCAAGCGAGAGAGAGCGATGGGGTGGTGGAGAGAATGTATATGACTGTGAGAAGAAAAAGGAATCGTGGCAAAAAAAAATTTTCCGTGAGAAGAGGGGAAAAATTCGGCTAAAAAAAAAGTTGCTACTCCTGGCAGCCCTGTTTGTCAAAAGGGGATGTCAAGCGCTTTACAATACCTGGGATTGATGAGGCAGGCGGGCCAATGAGCGGCGCGAGGCGCCTCGGCGCGCCCTCCGTTGGCGCGGCGGCTGCGGGCGGGGGTTGCGCGGGCGCACCAATGGGCGCCCGCGTCGGCGGCACGTGACTCCTCCCCCTGCTCCCATTCATCAAGGGGGGGACGGTGTCGTCCTTTCAATTCATTTATCTGCAGGAATGATTGCTGCTATCAGTCTCGCGCTCACCGCCCGGCTGAGGAGGTGAAAGTTTCTCCCCAGGAAGATAAACCGCAAAAGACAATATTGTGCATGATTTGCGCCTTTTCTTTGGCTTTTTCTTTCTTTCTTCTCCCCCCCCACTTTTTTTTTTTTTTTTTTTTTGCAAAAAGCAGAGAGGGAAAAAAGGAGAGTGAAGGAGCGAGGAGACAAGCCTGTGAGAAAGGAGAGGGAGAGAGAGAGAGAGAGAGAGAGAGAGAAAAGAAAGGGCGAGGGGCTAGTGGAGAAGTGAGGAGGGGCGCGCGGCGCGAGGCGGAGAGAGGGCGAGCAGTCACGGCTCTGGCGCTCACATTCCTCTATGCTACAAATCCGGGAGGAAGTTTTTTTGGGGGGCTGAGATGCTCCATGCTTTTTCCCGGGCAACCTTGACGCAGGGCCCTCTCGGCAGAGACTGAACGGCGATAAAGTGTGAGCCGGGCCGGCTGGGTCTGCCTGGCGGGCGCTGGAGCCTGCGGTACTCGCTGCCCGCAGCCGTCCGGCTTCCCAGCGTTTGGCCGGGCGAGCTCCGGGGCGCGCCTCGCTGCTGCCTGCAGGCTAGGACTTCTCGAGGTGGGTCGACTCCCCCTCCCTCCTCCTCTTCTTCCTCCTCTTCCTCCGCCTCTCATTCCTCCTCCTCCTCCCGATTTTCCCTCCTCGGCGGGAGAGGGTGGGGGGGGCGGGGGAGGCCGGGGCTCGCCCCGAGCAGCCACGATGCTCCTGGACGCCGGCCCCCAGTACCCAGCGATCGGAGTGACCACCTTTGGCGCGTCCCGCCACCACTCGGCGGGCGACGTAGCCGAGCGAGACGTGGGCCTGGGTATCAACCCGTTCGCCGACGGCATGGGCGCCTTCAAGCTCAACCCCAGTTCGCACGAACTGGCCTCGGCCGGCCAGACGGCCTTCACGTCGCAGGCGCCGGGCTACGCGGCTGCCGCGGCCCTGGGCCATCACCACCACCCGGGCCACGTCGGCTCCTATTCCAGCGCAGCCTTCAACTCCACGCGGGACTTTCTGTTCCGCAACCGGGGCTTTGGCGACGCGGCAGCGGCAGCCAGCGCACAGCACAGCCTCTTCGCCGCTTCGGCCGGGGGCTTCGGGGGCCCACACGGCCACACGGACGCCGCGGGCCATCTCCTCTTCCCCGGGCTTCACGAGCAGGCGGCGGGTCACGCGTCGCCCAACGTAGTCAACGGGCAGATGAGGCTCGGCTTCTCGGGGGACATGTACCCGCGGCCCGAGCAGTACGGCCAAGTAACCAGCCCGCGTTCCGAGCACTATGCCGCGCCGCAGCTGCACGGCTACGGGCCCATGAACGTGAACATGGCCGCGCACCACGGCGCCGGCGCCTTCTTCCGATACATGCGCCAACCCATCAAGCAAGAGCTCATCTGCAAGTGGATCGAGCCTGAGCAGCTGGCCAACCCCAAAAAGTCGTGTAACAAAACTTTCAGCACCATGCACGAGCTGGTCACACACGTCACGGTGGAGCACGTCGGCGGTCCGGAGCAGAGTAACCACATCTGTTTCTGGGAGGAGTGCCCGCGCGAAGGCAAGCCCTTCAAGGCCAAATACAAACTGGTTAACCACATCCGCGTGCACACGGGTGAGAAGCCCTTCCCCTGCCCCTTCCCTGGCTGTGGCAAGGTCTTCGCGCGCTCCGAGAACTTAAAGATCCATAAAAGGACGCATACAGGTACGGAAACAGCTGTACAACCCCCATCCCCTCATCCCGGGCCTGGGACCCAAAATTCGAAAGTCAGCGGCCAGGGCACAAACCCAGCCTCGGTGGGTCCCCCGCGTAAGATTCCAGGAGGCAGGCAAAGTGTGCGCTAATTTTTAGTTTGGGGCTTGAAATTATGAAAAAAGAAAAAAAAAGTTAGAGGGCGACCGAGAAGGATATGGGGATAAAGATTTCTAAAATGAAGATCAAAAAAGGTCGGGAGAATAGGAAGCCAAGCCTGGTGCGCTCAAAGCCTGGAGAGGTGACCGGCTCTGGGCAGCTGCAGAGGCGCCAGCCGTTCAGGCTGCAGACAAATCTAAAGGCTTGCTTGCTTCCAACATCCCTCTCCTCAATCCTTCATTAAGGATTTTGCCGAAGGAATGGGCTGAGAAAATTGAACAGATTGGGTTAAGGGGCATAGAAAGAAACAAAACAGAAAGGCAGGGGGAAAGGAAGTAATTTAGGATTGAAGGTGCTTTTGGAGGCTTATTCATATTTGAAGAGCCCAATTTTAGTAGTGACTGATTTTAAGAGTGGGCTTGGGGGGTGGGGAGAGTCGGCAGAAGACTAGGAGTCCTTTTTGTCAATTAGATTTTATGGGAACTATTTTCGAAACATCAGATTTCCTGTTTGGCCTTTAAAAATAATAAAGGCACAGGTCGGCAACAGTTTAAAAAAAAAAGTTCCTGGGGAGTTCAGGGCTGTAGTCTGGGGTCAGGCTGGACATTCTGGATCCCTTGTGCCCACAAGGCTGGAGATTCCGTCTACTTCCCTGTTCTGGTTTGCATAGGAGAGTTCTAAGAACCAAGCTTGGAACTTCAGGTTTAATGGCAGAGTCAAGGAAGAATTTGAGGCGCGGAGCTCCCTCTGGCCCAGATTACCCTATGAAAAATGTGAATGTATGTAGGGGGTGGGGTGGGGGAGGTGATAAGGGGGTGTGGAGCGTCGGGGAGGGGGTAGGGGGAGGAGAGAAGAGCCAAACAGCTGGAGAATCGGCCCCAACATGAAAACTAGAAAGCAAGAGCTAGGTAGAAGCAACCCGAAATTGTGTGTATAGCCCTCAGCGGGAGAACCAGCTTCCAGACCTGATGCTACTTTGGAATCTTTGCTACTTTGGAATCTAAAAAAGACTATCGCGAATAATAATTTTTTAAAAAAAACTAAAAATAAAATGTAGACCTTAATGTATTGAGAGTTAAAATATAGTTAAGATATTTATAGTTCCATTGGACATAAATGAATTTACTGAAGTCCCAGATTTCTAAGCTTGCAAAGTGCTAATCCGGGGCTGCTGGCTTTTTATTTTGTTTTACTTTTTTCCGTTTCTTTAATTTTTGAAAGACCGCCTCGGGATTTGTTCTAATCAGACCCCTCTGTTTCCTTTCGCACCAGGGGAGAAGCCCTTCAAGTGCGAGTTCGAGGGCTGCGACAGGCGATTCGCTAACAGCAGTGACCGCAAGAAGCACATGCACGTGCACACGAGCGACAAACCCTATCTTTGCAAGATGTGCGACAAATCCTACACGCACCCCAGCTCGCTTCGCAAACACATGAAGGTAATCGCTGTTCTCTCGCCGCCCACCTTGGAGGAAGGAGCCCTCTCTGCTCTCAGGCCGGGGTCGGGCGGCGAGTGACAGGCAGGCGGTGGCGGGAGTAGAGGAAACAGTGCCACTCTGCTGAGGGGGACTGGTAAGAGAGAGCAGGGCGGGGGCTGAGAAGCGGACAAGGTGGGGCCCAAGGCCGTTTTAAACTCACTGCTTCATAATAAAAGTGAAAAGAAGTGAGCATTTGAGCAGAGGCCGTCACAGAATTTGGCCCAGAGCTAGGGAGCCAGGGCTTTAGCTGCGGGTTGACTCTGCCAAAGCTGCCGCCATTGTGGCTGGCAGCGTTGAGCGGAAGAGTTGGGGTATTGCGCCCAGGACTGAGCTCTTGCTCACCTAAATCTGGGCAAGCAAAGTTCAGGGAGGGAACCATTCCAGGCTCTGGCTTCAAATCGAATCTTCCCCTTCCCAGACCTATTTTTCTTTTGTGAGTCCTGGGGGTGTTGTCCTTGCCTGGAGCACTGCCTCTGCAGGGCAGTGGAGGAAAAACCAAACCCAAGTCCCGCTGGTCCGGCCTCCTCGGCATACGGTGGGATCCAGGGCTGCAGGAGCAGGGGTGCACGCGGCCTTCACCCGCTCAGAGTGGCCGCCGCGCGGGCTCTTTATCTCGGCAAAAACTAGACTTTATTCCTGCAGGTCCACGAATCCTCCTCGCAGGGCTCGCAGCCTTCACCGGCCGCCAGCTCTGGCTATGAGTCCTCCACGCCGCCCACCATCGTGTCTCCCTCCACAGACAACCCGACCACCAGCTCCTTGTCACCCTCCTCCTCCGCGGTCCACCACACAGCCGGCCACAGCGCGCTCTCCTCCAATTTTAACGAATGGTATGTTTAAAATCAGAAACAAAACACGGAACAAATCCCTATTTAAGAGACTGAAACACACGTATACAGAATATTACAGAAAGAACCCTGCGAATAAAAACAGCCCCCACACAGATCCCGCAATCCTATTTTTTTTAAATTTGCCAATAGACCTAGGACGAGTAAGAGAGGTAAAGCATCAAGCCTTTAAAATTTTGTTTTTACTTTCTTTTTCTCTCTCTTTCTTTCTTTCTTTCTTTCTTTCTTTCTTTCTTTCTTTTTTTTTTTTGGAAAAGACTTGGTAGCCCTGGTGCGGGGGGGTGGGGAGGGGGGGTCGAGGAGGAGGCGGCCGCCGGACCAAATGCCGCCAACTCAGAAGGCCAGTTTCTTGTCTGATCAGAACGGGCTCTCTGGGGCTTCCTTTTTTTCTTTTTTTGCTTTGCTTTCTTGTAAATACAGAATTATTAGCTTAAAATTGTACTGTTGAATTCTGTAAATAGTTATATCTTGGTTGGAGCGGGTGGGTGGGATCGTGGAGTTGTGGTCTTTGCATTGGGGAGGGGGAGGGGCAGGGCGGGAGGGGGGAGGGGGAGGGGTGGGCGGCCGAAAGCCAACTGTTTGTACTGAATGGCAAGAATGTTCTAGTAAATGTGTACCAAAATGTGAATTACGTTGTACGATTACAGTTTCCACGTCGATCTAACAGAATTATTATTGGTATTAATGTGCTTTTTTTTTTTTTTGTATAAAGTGCAAACATTTCGTCCCACAGTCTAAGTACTTTAGTGCAGTAAAATGTTGTTTCACGTCCTGTCAAGAATTCGTATAGTACGAGCCTGGATCTGCGTGTCAAACTGTTCCATTTGTTTATGTAAAGTGATATTAAAAAAGATATAAACTATAACTGTCCGTTACTTTTGACAAAAGATACAACCACATAATGTATATAATTCCTAGTTTCCATATTTATCCGCATGTAAAGGGCCGGTTTATCCATGTTACAGCTCTTCAATATTTATGGCTAGAAGAACTCGTATGTACACTTTAGTTTCCAGAACTGTTTGGTAACCTTTCGTACCTTATTAAAGATTCTTAAATCTCAGTGATTGTGGTAGGAATTTCTTCTTCATCCCCCAGCAACCTGCTGCCTCTTCTGCCTGTCTTAGTGGGTCTCCGGAAAAGCTCTCCAGTCTCCCTAGCCTTCCCTTTCTGTCATTGCAGGTCGTATAAACGTGATAAATGAACGCTACCCTGCTGGCTCTCTGAGAGGATGTAATTAGTATTTATATCAAAATTTATGAAACAAATTTTCGGCCGCAGTATAATTTAAATGACCTTTGCAGACGTAGAATAACAACCATAAAAATAAGAGAAATAGATTGCACAGGCCACATCAATATTAATGTAGGAGAATTGTCAGAAGCTCAGGGGCTTGCTCTGCAGCGTTTCAAATGAACTTGCAGGGAAGGTTCCGCTGCCCCCCAAATTAAATTCCCCAGGCTGAAACCGAGTTGCAGATTTACAATATCATATTTTAAATTGCTGTCTTCAATTAAACTATTTATGGCCATAACTAATTTTCAGGATGTCAATTCATGCTTTTCCAGGCCTTCCTTCTTTGTACAAAAGTAAACGTCCATAAAGCATTTCACTTATATTTCTTCAAACATGATACTAATTTAAATTAATTACTTCCTATTATATGTTATTATTTCTATAATTTTGCCACTATTACTAGTTCTCTCAAAAATACATCTAGGGAAGAGGTTTATTTTTATGTAATTTGATTATCTTACTATCTCTTTTATTTATTTCTCATTTACTTAAGAAATTCGTTCCATTGGCTGGCGTTGATACAGTAAATTTGTAAATGAGGAGACAATATAAAAAAATCTAAATTACTTGTGCTTAATGACTGTAGCAGAACGCCTTTTCTCTAAATCAGATTGTCTTTCTTGCAGTTTAGTTTGATAGATTTGCAAGCTATGCTGCTCCGGCGAAGTTAGCTGCGCTGGTTGGAACGGAGGCTTCTTTGTTTCTGGTTGTAGCTTGCATGATCGCCCCATTAGGCAGACAACGTAGTCAGAGATCACAAATCAGGCCCTTGGCTGTAGCTGCAAGGGTGTGGATGTGTTAGAGCCTGCAACAGAAACTGACCTAGCTGTGGGCAAGGAGGAAAGTGGATCTGCTTCTTTAATATACTACGTGTGTTCGGAAAGCCACAGGCCATATTGACTCTGAGAAGGAAAACATGAGGGGAAACCCCACAAAGTATGAAAACCTCTTAAGATACACCTATTTTAGAGTGAAATTTGACCAATTACAGAATAAAAATGTTAAATTCTCTTTAAAAATCTTTTGTTGACTTGTCCTTTCATCTCTTGCTATTTATATTTGTCACTTTTAGTCAACAAATCTTTGCTGAGGAAGAGATTTGCTGCACTTCCTGCAGCACATCAAAAACTGGGGATAGTGGTGTTTAACTTTTTTAAAAATGGTATTCTGATTATAACAGTAATATTGACCTTTCATGAAAAGAGCGCCACCTTGCAATGTTTGGAGAAATTTAAGGAAGTTGAAGCAGGAATTGCTGCTAGCTCCAAAAAGTTGTGAACCAAAAGCTGGCCCCAATTGGCCTTAGAGGTTTGAAATTTGTTAACAAGAGTACTATTTGAAGTGACTCCAGACATTGGGTCCAATAGTTAAAAATAGAAAGAGGAGTAAAGATAGCTCATCTTTCTAGGCAAGATAATACCTGAATTAATAATCCTTGAGATCAGATTGTCTGGGAAGCTGATATAACCTGATAAAAGTACTTTTGTAATTTTGCTAATGCCTTTAAGATGATAGTAAATGGTGAGATGATCTTTGCTTTTACCGTTCCTCCAATTTACTGCAAATTTGGAATCATAAGTCTTGTTATGTTCCTGATGCTTCTATTGCTTTAATAGCATAGTATAATAATTAAATATCACACTATGACATATGATGTAAGTAGGATATTTTAAAGATAAATTTTAGGGGTAAATGTTTACTGCAGAACTACTTTATACTTCAAATATTTATTTAGACTTTGAAGGCCAAATAATTTTTCAAAAACCATTTCAGGAGTACTGTGTGTATATATTTGTGAATTATCTCACTCACAGAAAAGTAACTTTTGTAATGGAAGCCAACATTTATACCAGTCCCCCTCTGAATTCTCTCTTCCAATACCCACCACAAAGAAAAAGTCATTAATGATGTAGGTTGCCCAAAATAATGCTTCAAACTTAAATGTAGTCTATTATTTTGCTGGTACCTTTAATGGCTGCTTCTTGAGATGTATTCTTCATACTTTTCTTCATGGGCTATTAGGTTTTGAAATACATGAATGTGAACAGCAAAATATATTGTTAGACTCTATTTAGCAGGAGCAGAAGATGCTGCAAATGGCTGGTTTCTGTGTGTAGCTGTAGATTTTGACTTAGGCTCGAAGGCCGTCCTGGTTCATATTGCAACGACATTGTATTCTGGATACTATCAAATAGTTAGAACAGCTGACAAGTTATTAAACAGTTATGTTTTATCAACAGAAAAATGCCTGAGTACAAGCAATCATATTTGAGAAATGAAGAGAAATGAGTTGTGGTATGTGTGTGTACATTTATAGAGAAAGCATATAAATATACAAGCACCATTTATATGGGGACTAAGTAATTTTCAAACATGTGAGATCCTTTGTTTTCTTCTTCAAAAGCTACCCCCAACTGCTTTAAGCATTTGCAGCTGATGATTTTGATTTTTTAAAGTCAAGCATTCACGTTAACCTTTAAGAAGCAAACCACCTCCAAAAGAAAGATATAACCTTTCAATTGCCCCATCTCCTTATGGTGTTTGTGTGTGTGTGTGTGTTTGTGTGTGTATGTGTGTGTGTTTGCCTTTAGCTGACAATGAAAATAGCTCTAACCTTCTTTGCTGATGGGTCTGGCATTTAGATATTTTTATTTGTTGATTGTGAAGTTTTCTCAGAACTTTTAAAGGACTGGCAACAGGACTGTACCCCACAAATACCTCACTCAGTCTCCAAACCTTCCAGTTCATTTTTTGAGGACAACATTTAATTAGTGTCTGGGATCCCTTGTGAGTCAATGCTGGTGTGGTTGGTACCTGAGCATAATGCTGTTCAGGAAATGACTTGGAGAAGGCCCTGGACCTTAAAGAGCAGATGCAGTTTAAGATATTTTGAAAAGTTATTTGTATGAAGTCTGGCACACTCAAAGGTGCTGAGCTTGTGCCTTTGATTGTTTGTGAACTATGTATGAAGACATCTGATCTTACACATTCCCAGGTTGCATTTCTTTCCCTAACTTAAAATACTAATTGCAAATTTATCTCCTCTTCTCCAGGTACAGAGTTTTTGCCTCCTCCTAGTATCACGTGTAGTTCTTAGAACTATGTGTTCATTGTGGGGGGGGGGGGGAGAAGTGTTTTCATAAAGATGGTCACAGTTGATATCCCTCTTTTTGGTTTTAGAACTCTTGAAAATAGGGTGGCAATGGAAAGATTCATCCCCTTTGTGCCAGTTCAACCACTGAAGGTTCACATTACCCATGGTGCTCTCTCTTTTAGCTTTTTAACCACCCCGACCATTGCCTGAAATATGTACCCGTTTGAATGATTAAATATAGAAAATAAGGTTTTTATGGGGTAATCATATGGCAATCTATTTTTTTTCAAATGGTGTACAATAGTTTGGGGCAAGAAATAAGAAAAATGCTCACTTCTTATATCACATGCTTCGAGCCTTTTTCTCAAAGTTTATTGCAAATACAATGGTATAACAGGAACGATATATGAATAATGTTCACCTTAAATCCATGCAAGGCTGGTTTGCTCCAGAATCTCTCCCTCAGCATGAGGAAACACAAGAGGCCAAATCAGGGGTTACTTTTACTGTGCAAACTAAAATCTGTCATCAGTTCCTAAGGTTGATTTCCACTTTAGAGTGAGGAGCGAAAGTATGAAATTTCCAATTGATGCCATACTAAAGGTGAGTTTTTCAAGACTAAGAAATCAGATTTAGCTGTGTAGTATGGAAACGGCATTTGGCGGTGAAGATGCTGGAGATGACTGTCAACTGTCCACAGTATTTTGGCTGTCTCTGATGGCTGTAGGGCATCTGTGTAAGCACATGCAGGAGAATCCACGATTGTGAAAGTTACGGTGATACTTTCACCTACAGCATATACAAGCATATCGAGCATGGGTATAAACATATTGGAATTACATCTTTAAAAACAATAACCACCACCAAAACCACACTTTCAAAGGCATCCGACCTTAGCAAACGTACACATTTTTAAAAAATTTGTTATTTTACATCTGTGTTTAGTGTTACAATTCCCATTAAGCCACAGAAAACAGGGAGGTAAACGGTGAAAGAAGCGCACATCGCGATTTTTTTTCCAATTTTTCTGTCCATCCAGGAAAATCCTAGCTTCTGGCAAAGAAAACTGGAAGTTGTGGAGAAACGTTAGGGGAGGGGTGAAGTGTGCGTAAAAGGAAATTTTTGCCTTGGAGAATTTCTTGAAAGTATGGAAACAAGATTCCGGAGGTAGGTGTAGGGTTGTGAAATAGACTCGCACACAGCATCCACAGAAGGCTCGGCCGGCGGCGTGCGAGAGGCCCCTGCTCCACCCCGCAGCCCCGCGGGGCGCTTTCCCAGTCTCGGAGACAGCCTGGGCGAGCAGTGCGCATGCGCGGCCCGTGGCCCGCGGTTCCACGTGCTCATGAATATGCATGACGCGCCCGCGCCCTCAAGGGCCGAGGCGGAAACCTCGCAAAGGCTCCGGCCTGTGAAAGTGGCTGGCCTGGTTCCCAAAATAGTGTGGCGGGGAAGCTGCACGTGTTTGTTTTCAAACCGCGCTGGTTTAAGAGAGTTCACAATGCTGGGCCAACACCAGAGGCTCGAGCAACCTGCGGCCACAGCCATTGGAAGGACTAGCCAAGTGGGCCTGGCAGAGTCTCCTCTTCGCCAGGGGCCGGGGGCCGGGGGCCAGGGACTGCGAGGTGTGCGAGTCCCCGTCGGCCACAAGCCTGTGCTCAGGGTGGCTGGGCTCCTGGTTTACACCGTGTCCACTGATGATTCCTCCTCCTTCTCTTCCTATCCCCTCCCAAGCTGGTAGCTGTCACCCTGGCTGTTTTCATATCCCTTACTTCCTCGGAGAAGACGTTCTCTGTACTGAACACACTCCTAATCAGAGCCCAGGCCCAAGGTGGCAGGGTGGCGCCATTAGGTGTTTTCCTAGAACCTACTGATTCTTCCCTTGCCCAGATCCCAGTCTGGGTGTCTGCTTGTCTTTGTCTCATCCTCACTCTTTCTAAATCCCCTTTCCTAGTTTCTCTTGCTCTCTGACTCTGCCCGAGCCTCCCACCGCCCCATTTGAGAGACTAGGAGCCACTAGGTTGAACTACTGCTCTAGGGTTTTCTCCTGACCCTTTCCAAATAATAGCTCGCATGTCTGTGAGGTGCAATAGTGTTGTTAAGTTCAAATGTGCTTGGGTGGCGCAAACGTGGTGACTGGTGGAAGAAATGCCCTGGCTCAGAGACTGGGAAGTGTAGAGTTTGGTGAGGGAAACCGGGGCTCAGGTGCTGCATTATTGCTTTCCTTTCCTGATGAGGTTCTGTACATTGGGCGGTAATTTGTGGCCATTGTACTGACATTTCCAGAGTGTGTACATGCCTGGGAGTGGCCGATACTTGTAAACAAAGGGGAGGGACCGTGGAGGGTCCCTGGACACTCTTATTTTCTGACCATCTATAGAGTTATGTCTTTGAGTGTTTTAGTCAGAATCCTGGGTCCATGACTTCAGAAATGGCTGCTGACATGTTCCAATCCTCTGGATTTTACTTTCAGCTGAACAGGTAGACTCATTTCGTGAGTCTACTTCTCACTTCCCCCACTGCCAACAGGAGAGACCTTGAGTCACTGCTCAGTTCACACTGCAGTCTAACTCAGAGCCAGATTCACCCGTGCCGGTTCTGGAATACAGGGCCCATAGCATCATTTACCTGACAACCACCACTCTCCAAGTCTTCAGCTTTGAACACGAGGAAGCTGGGAGAGAGGTTTTGGAAACGTTCCTGCCAGGATAACGTCTTTCTTACTACCCAACTTCCGAGTCACAGAACTCAATAACGGGAGGATGGCTAAAGAGCTTTTGCTGTGGGCCTTTTGCCTGTCTCACCACCCCTCGCCCACCGGCGCTGAGCACTAGGCTCACAGAGGCCTGGCAGAGGACACTCACCCCTCCTCCCCCCAACTATAGGTGACTGGGAGGAAAGTGGCCAGGGCGCAAGAATTCGAGTTTTCCAGTCTGAGGCCCAGAGGCCAGAGGGCCTAGCGTCTGGTCAATGGGCGAAGAATCCCTCATTCCATCTAACTTCGCCACAGGGGCCACGCTAGAATAAACTCCTTCGTGACTTGGGTCCCTTTGTGTTTGAATATGGGGGAGGGCGACCTAAACTTTACAGACTCCTGGCTAATGATGAAGAACTGTGTGGGGCACCCTCTGAACAGAAAGCTCAAACCCAGCGTGGATTCCCGCGTCTTCTCCGAAAGGCCAAGGCCCAAAGAACCTTTTTCATTTGGCGAGGGACTTGAAGGAAGGGAGGGGCGGAGGCGGGAGCCGGCCGGGGTCTGCAAGCCAGCGGCCTGGCGCCGCGGACCTGTCCGGCTAATCAGCTTGGCCACCAGCTTCTGCGCCGGCAGTGCGGTTACCTTCTCCTCCGCTGGAGAGTGGGGACGCCCCTCCCCCGCCCCCAGGCGTCCCCGAGGTCGGCAGCTCAGGCTGGATGGCGATGAAGCGGGCTCTGGGTTCTACCCTGGCCAGGCCGAGCTTAGTCTGTGGAAGCGGCAGCAGGGACCACCGGCCGGGGATAAGGGAAGGGGGACCCCAAACCGCACAGGCGTTTTCCCTCCCTCCCAATTCGTGACTTATCCCTGCCCCAGTTGCCCGTCTTCGGTAGGACTGTCTGCCCGGCCTCTCTCAGCTGCCAACCTTGCCCGAAATCTAGACCCCAGACCTGGTAAGTCGCGTTCTTCCCCTACCCCGCCCCGCCACCTTCCCAGGGGACGCGGCCCGAGACTGCGTGCACGCGCGTGACCTGAAGCGCGCGCCGAAAAGTTGGGCTCATTGGGAGCAGCCGCGGCAATTTGGCCTCTGTCGCTGGGGTGTAGGAATGCTGAGGACTCCAGGATAGTCAGAAATGTTCCGGGGCTCCCCAGTGAGGCGAGAATGAAAAGGGTCCAGCCCCACTCTCCTGTATCTTCCTGGCCCTGTGGACACCAAAGCTATCTTTCAAGAATAAGCTTTCTGATGGTCTGTACAGGGGGAGTGGGGCAGCCGAGGAGGGGAATTGCCCCTTCGCTTAAGCAGTTTCTAATCACTAAGGTCACCAACAAAGTTTACTCATGGTTTCCATTTGAATGCTGTGAAATGATTATTTTAATATTTCTAAGAGTCACCAATTCTTAAATATACGGGCCTCTTAAGGACATTTCAACAATTGTTTTGTCCACTAATTCCACTGTCTTTACCCTGGAAAAAAATAAACTTAATTTTTCACTAGTTGCCTTGGGACACACCATTTACATGTCACTAATGTAAAGAAAGAAGAAAAAAAGAAAAACAACCTTAGCATTTCTATTTGGAGCTTCCTGTGTTCCACTATTGAAATGTGAAAGATGGATTTGGGTGGGGGAGGCAGGGTGGTGGAAGAGAGCTTTTGAACCACGCTGCCCTGTTGCACGGGGCTGACCTTTGGCTGACACGGCCACGGAGCCGGCCGTTCGTTAACGAGGATTTGATACATTAGACATTCGAGCTGGGCGTGTAAACCTACATTCTGAATCCAGATTTCGCTCAAATTAGTGTTTGAGGAAATGATCTTTCTAAGTCCTGAGGCTTAATCAAGTGTCAGGCGGTCGGATAGCTGCCTGAAAAGGGCAGCGAAGGACATACGGTAAAAGGCACTTCCTAAAAAAAAAAAAAAAAAAGACAACAGGAAACAAACAAAAAACCTTCTTTGAATAATTCCTGAATCCTGTAAGCGGCCACTTCGAGGCAAGGCTTATATACAAGACTAATCATCTTTTTTAAATGAATTACGTTCTGAGAAATCCCAAAGCCAGTCAAGGCTGTGAAGGCAGCGTTACAGTTAGGGCATTTTGTTGTTGTTGTTGTTATTCATATGTATTTTTTTTTTTTCTTTTTACTAGCTGGAGATACCAGAGTGTTAACAATTTATATCCGCCAGTCAGTGGGGTATATGGGGAGGGGTTAATCACAGGTTTTTAAAGCCTTTTAAAAGTTGACTCATCTCGATTTAATTTGGTTCAGTTTATCCCCGGACTTTGGTGCCCAGAAAGGGAAGGCAGGCTGGCTACAAAGTCGCCGGCGTGCAGCGCCGCGGCTGAACCTGGGCCTCACAGACGAGTCTGGAGTTGGAGACGTTGCTGCGGCCAGGACTAGGAGACCACTTGCTTAGAGAGTTAGTTAGGCGGTTCCCCCAGTATTTATTGACTAGGGGGAAAGGTATTCCTTTATTTAAGTTGTCATTAAAGTTCTAAGTTTTTAAAACTCAGCCCCAGAAAATGCTTTTCTTGTCTGTCCCCTAATAACAGAGCCCGCTAACTGCTCTCAATTGGAGAGGGGGAGAAATTCGCTCCTGCCCGAGTTTCCAGCCACTCTGTGGGTGCAAGCGGAAGGGC
Organism: Lepilemur ruficaudatus; assembly: GCA_963574885.1. Taxonomy (NCBI): domain Eukaryota; kingdom Metazoa; phylum Chordata; class Mammalia; order Primates; family Lepilemuridae; genus Lepilemur; species Lepilemur ruficaudatus. The sequence continues at coordinate 15,334 of CAUYRT010057166.1, read as the reverse complement.
GACGCGAATCGTGTTCTTTCTCCAGCCTGCAGCACTCCAATGGCTGGCTGCCTTCAGCTGCTGTCCTGGGGAGAGGATGGCAGCGGCAATGGCAGTGGTTGTTTTCCGCACCTGAGTGTTGTCTTCTGCTGCCGGTTTTTCTCCGGCCGCGCAGAGGGCAGTTCCTGGGACCCGAATTTATTCTAGGGAGAAAAGTACAAAAAACAGCTTTGTCCTCAAATCTTTACTCAGGGAGTCTCAGCGTCCACTCCCTCCGGCCTCCGGTGTAGATGAAAAGATGGAAAACTAAACGAGAAGGGCAACTACTATCATGAAAAAAAGATACTTTAGGGGTTCTAGGGAGAGAAATCATTCTCCAAAAGCCTAAATTGAAGAAATCCAGGTAGGATAGGGCCCAGGAGAGCTGCAAGCTTTGTTCCAGACCGAGTTCTGTAGACTCGATCCGAAGCACCGGCTGATGGCTCCCTCGACCCTTAGTACACGGGCAACTGTGGGGATTGAACACACTTATCTGGACCATAGAGGCCAAGACTCCTTTGGCAAATCAAGCCCTTCCACAAACTTGAGAACTCAGCGTGGGAGAGTAGTACAATGTGGTCTAAAGGTGAGGAGAAGAGTGGGAAAAGAAGGAAAGGGTGGAGGCAGGCAGGAGAGCAAGGAGAGAGCAAAGATTGTGGCTAGTTAACTGCGAGGTCCAGTTCATTTTCCCTCAGTGGTGGTTCCTAGCATCCTCCTCCCCCAGGTTTTGATCTCTAGCGTTCAGCGCACAGACAAGAAACTCCACGGGAGTACCAACTTTCAAGTCGTGTCAAAGTGAGGCAGAAACGGTGGGTCTCTTTATCATTTAAGGTCCACATTTTTGGAGTCTGTGGAAAACAATATTATGTTGACCCACGTAAGAGTGGAATAAAGGCAACGCTCGCTGTTTACAAACTCGCTCTGCGTTTCTCTCTGGCCTCTTTTTCTAGAACCCCCAGCTTGGTCTAGCCCTAGGAGCCTATGCTAGGTTTGGGCCTCCAGATCCGGTCTCAGTCTGGGGTGGCCAAGAGTCCCCCAAGCCACAAACGCTGCCATTCTAACCGCTACAGGACTTTCTGGCGGGCCGAGGGGAGTTCCTTGTGCCCCTTCTGAGGTTTCAACAGGCCCTGCCGGGGCCTCTCCCCCTGCGTCCCCTGCAGCTCTAGACCAGGCCACCCGGGGGCTGCTCGGGACCTGACGCAGGCAGCGCGGCCGCTGACGTCAGGGGCTGCCGGCGGCTCCAACCTGAGCCCAGGCCACAGGCGACCGGCGCGGGCACCATTAATTATCAGGCACTAAATGATGCAAAGAAAGCGCAAGCTACTTAGGCGGCAGTGGATATGTATTTTTTTCTTTTGGGAGGGAGGAGCAGGAAAGGAAAAGGGGAAATGGAATGAGAAACAGCAATTCGGTTTCTCAAAGCATCGTTACTAACTTCTCACCCTCCTCCCTCTAGATCTGCCCCTTGGGTCCACTCTTTTGTAGGTATGAGCTCCGCGCTTTCTACTTGGTTTGGGGGATTCTTGGTGGACTTGCCAATATTTGTTCATGTGGGAACCGCTTTGCTACAATTTCCCTGCAGATTTAAGCAAGATGAGCTTAATCATCTCAATCAACCAAGGGGGTCATTGCTTCCTAAAGCTCGATATATCTTATTCATATCACACTTTCCGTTTGGTCAGATCCTTAGCCCAAGATCTGATATTATTTTTGTTGTTAACTAAGAAGGAAACAACGACAACCGCCCACTCCCCCCCACCCACACATACTGACAGGGCCAAGAGAAATGAACAGTGCAAGGCTGTCAGAAACCGAACCTTTCGTTGGTAACATCAAAAAACAGCTTTCTTTTTTCCTTTTGTTTTAAAATAAATTATACTTACAATAACTAGCTTAAAATAGAATTTTACACAGCAATAACTTCTTCAAAATCCACCGGTTCTTGGTTCTAGTACCAATACATTTCTAAAGCCTTCCTCGGAGGATCATTGCCTAGTAATCACAGGGCAGAGTAGAGTCATTGTGAAGTGGATTCTCTCTTGGACTCTTCCCTGAAAAGAAAAAGAAAATCATGTCATTTATAACGGAATTCCACAGGTGATAGGAAAGTGATTTTCTGGAAAAAGAACAAAGTGAAATTAGAATTAAACTTAAAACACCCACCCAAATTTAGAGAATTTTCTGTAAGTGGAAACAATTATCTGCAAATTTCAACAACTTGAACATTATCTTATTTGTCATAACTAATTTCCTTTAAATTAGCTAATTGAATTAAAACCCCATTTGAAAGACTCTGTATATAAAAATACAACTCACATGTATCACTACATATTGTCAATAAATAGCAGTTCTTGAAAATATCACACTGTTTTCATAAATGTGAATATAAATTTGTCTGTACCCATAGAATCAGTATAAAAAAATTCTCTAGTTATATTCTATAGGAGGTAGAAATATCCAGAAAAGTACTTTACAAGGCAAATTTGATTAATATTTAACAGAGAAAGAACAAATGAAATTTTAATTTTCTTTTGGAAATTTTAGATCACTCTAGACAAAATTTTACTCAGAACTATGATAGTAATGATTTTATTCTGAAACTAGTAATTTATTTTTAACCAATAATTATATGGTGAACACTTAATGCATATATATATATATATATACATATATCCCAGAAGTATGTAAGGATTATTTTATAAGATAGGGGTAAAGAGGAAGCTCATTCTTACATAAAGTATGATATGCATGTAGTATTTAAATCATTATGAAGGAGAATTTTAGAAAGTTTAAATGTTTGAGCTAATTCCATAAACATACAGTAATAAAAACTTCCAGGAATCCTATGTTAAAAATATTAGTAAAAAGAGATACCTGTAGACAAAAAGAAAAATGAAAGGAAACCTCATTTAGGGTAAATAAAAACAAACAAAATTTCCGTGTTCAAAACTGTTTTTCTTTCCTTTATAGCTGTTATCTATTTTTATGGCTTGTAATACCTAACTTTTATTTAAAATTTCAAAAATGTGTGTTAACTGGACTGAAAAATACTTGGAGTTGAGGGCAATAGTTAATCAGCATTCAATAACTTCAGTGCTGTTTTTCTATTTTATGTGCTACTTCTTTTATGTACTATAAATCTTTCCGAGGGCTCTGCTATTTTTGGTATGGCAGGCTGAAATTTATGGGTCTAAGATATATTCCAGACTACGTGTGTAACACTTTGGGAAAAACCTTAGGAAATTCACTAGATTAAAAAATCATCTAATATTATTTATGGTTCCTGAATCAATAAATATTTACAGATTTAAGACAACAATTGAATTGAAATTTTAAGGTCATTATGTGTGTTTGTGTATGTTTTCACATAAGTGATTTGTACAATTCAGACAATATTCTATGGGGGTTATGTGATTTTTGGTGCTGCCTCAGTCATGATTTCACTCTCTGACCTGGTAAAGTCAGCTGATATCCTTGGCTCTTAGCTTTTTTACTCGTGAACTTCAGTGTCCTGGACAAGATGCTCCCTAAATTTTTACACAACTCTCAAAGTAGCGATTTGGCTTACTCTTGCTTATAGATTAAAAAAAAAAAAACTTTTAAAGATAAAGTTTTATTTTTGAAAAAATTAAATTAAGGCAATCTACTTAACAGATTTAGATAAAAATGCAACTGACTAACAATTCCTATTGTAAAACCTCATTGTTAAGGTCTTTCTTTTCTGAGACCTGTTTCAGTAATAAGCACTATACTATTAAACAAGGGAGGACAGAGAAAACCCATCTTTCTCTTAGTTTGAAAATGACATAAAATACTGTTCTAATATTTTGTTTCTGTGAATTATAAAGCAAATTTTTCTAAAACAGGGGTAGAACACACAGTATGGAAGCAATATTGAATTCAATTGTTTAAGGTCATGCATTTGGTAGAGTGTGAACTTTAAGTTCTGGCCATATGAAAATAGATGTAAAATATGACTGCTGTATTCACTGAAGGCTACACAAATCCCACTATGTAAAGCAACAAAAATAAGAGGAAAGCATAACAACTCTCCTGCATACTCTCATTACTGATCAGTGTGGAGAGCTAAATATATTGAGTATATTATTCAATCTACAGGTTCTGCAGCTGGTGCTTGCTACTTACCTATCAGCTGACTGCACCCAAATGGATCAATTAATTGATTAATTAATTAACCCAACAAACATTAAAGACAAATATGGTCACTGTTATACAGACTATGGCATTTCAAAAACAAATTCCAAAGGCTTTCTTCCCTTTAGGAATATAATTGGAGAGACAAATACAGTTAAAAAAAATATAAGGTAAAATATGGTATTTGCTGTAAGAGAAGCATAAATAAAATTTGGTGGAGAAATTTTTAACTTTTTGATTCTCTTTAGAAGATATCGGGAATCTTTGCTCTTTTAAATGAGAGCAAAATATATCAGAGACTTTTTCTCCCTCTCTCTTTTGTCCACCCCTTATACCTTCACCTTCTTGTCTCCTCTTCTTTCTTTTCTTCCTCATCCTTGCTCTGGAACCTAAGGCAATATGAAATTTTTAGGTGGCAGTGGTGTTGCAAGGTTGTTACCTGAATCCTCGCTAGGCCTTTGTCTTTTTGGGACAATTTTTTCCTGGTGCCCATCTACAGTCTGCTAGCCTAGGCTCCCATGGATGGGTTTAGGCTCTCTGAATGCTGGACCCTGGGGCTGATCAGGGATTTTTAGCTCCTAGGATGTCCATTTTCATGGTTGAAGAGGGTCAGACCATGCAGAGACGAAGTTCCTAGCAACTCCAGGGAAATATTTGAAAAAAGGACACTGATTAGTCACCAAGACATTTACACTTTGCAGAATTGTGCAGAATTCCTCTCTCTTCTATACTTCTTTTATTTAAATACAGAGTCCCTCATCCCTAACAAATAAGCCTCTTTTTTTGCTTTTATTATGGTTCACTTATTCATTTTTATTCAGTTTTAAAATATTTACTATAAAAGTATCAGCATACTGACTAATTTGTCATGAATTTTCAATTTGTTCTAAAATATTAAGCCATGTTTTTCCTTTCTCAGAGGCTGACTTGATTCACTGACAATATTTTCCAAGAAAATTTTATGTTCTTCTTTTAACATCTGATAGTCACCCCATGAAACCAAGGAATAATTCATGTTGTCTGAAACTGGTTGCATTCAAGTTCTATAAAAGCTCTGAGTAGAACTAACCTGTAACTAATCAAAGAAGTAGAAATAGCAGATCAGTTTATATATTATTCAGATTTCTGGGTTTTGTTTTCTTTGTTGCTGTTCTTTGAGTCAATTGGAGAGTGATGTAATACACACCAGTCTGATTAGTTACTTGCTAGCTATTTGGGTGAGTGGATTTGGGCAGAGGGTTTCCAAAGGGTATATATTTTGTCTCTTTCATGTGATTTCTGTTCCTTTTATAAATTTATTTTCGTTATGAACAAATTTAAACATATGCAGAACTAGAGAGAATAATAGAATAAATCTCTATCACCCAACTTTAACATTTATCAACTCATGGTCAATCTAGATTTGTTTGTACCTCCATTCACTATTCTCCTTCAATATTATTTTGAAGCACATCCTAGACATCATATTATTCAATACGTCAATATTTATTTTTAACTGATATATATTTAACATTTGTTACAAAGCAGAGTAGCTTTTCAAAGACAACTAGTGTGTTTTTCTGAAACACTGGCTGGTTTGAGCTTTTGGATCATTATTCTCACTCCTTTTAACAAAGTGCTGCTTCCAATACCAGAGCCTTTATTAGCCGCCAGAATCAAGAAGCTCTGTAGTTCTCTAGAGGAAAAGAATAATTCAGTTGATTATCATCATAATCAATGAAAATGGAAGCTTCAAGTGGGGAATTTTGTAATTCCCAGAGTCCAGTAGTTATAATGGAACAAAATAATTCACTCAAGTTTCTGAGTTTGAGATGTGATGACTAGAAATTCCTGTAAAAAAAAAAAAAAAACAAGAAATTTTACTGTTTTTTCAACTATTGTATTTGAAAAACTGTCAATAGAAACCATTGTACTCCAGCTTCAAATCACTTAGGACAACATCTCAATTATCAATAAAATAATGAATATGAATTTATGCATTGTGATTTAAATATAATGTTTTCTTATATTATCAAGTATATGAAGCCATATGTTGTGCAATTTTTTGGAAAGAGAGTACTTATTTTTTAGAAATCTATGCTGAACTATTAATGGATGAAATGATATGATGTCTGGAATTTGCCTCAAATACCTTTGGGTGAAGGGGGAGTGAGTGATTTTAAAAAGAACCAAAAATTTAATTTCTGGGTGATGGATATGTGGAAATTCATGATAATATTCTATTTCCACATATATTTGATTTTTTCTTAATAAAATGATTAAAAATGAGATAAAAAGAAAAAAAATCTCACCAAAGTGTTGCAATATCCATTTATCTATCAGCAGAGAAGTCAACTGAATGAAAATATTTGGACTTTAAAATTAGAAAGGTAAAAGTTTATTTCCCTCATCCTGGACAGCCTATGTTGGACAAACCAATCAACCTCTCTCAGCGTTGATTTTCACATGAATAAAATTATTCTTGCTAGTTTAAATAAAGGCTAATATTTTTACAGGCACCCTTAAATATTAGATGTCAATTCCTAACACCTTGCAAGAAAAGATATTTAATAATTTAAACTTGCATTAACTCAAGTGTTTGCCATTTAATTGTTCTGACATCTACGGAAAGATCTGGTTGTTACATTCCACTTGTAGTTGTTTTGTGCATTGATTATGACAGAACTTCTCTCAGTATGTGGCAAAAATAATGATAGTTATAGATTTTAAAAAGAGATTATTGTTATAGCATGATGCTGGGCCATCCACTTTCCTGGTGGGAAATGTGGATTTTTGAAGTTCAGAATTAACTCCTGCCTCATTGTTCCTTCTTCCATAAGTCATCTGCCCTTCAGACTTGATTTCTGGGCCATTTTTCTTGGAGTTTGAAGACACTTCAGCATCCTCAGCTATAATTAATATGAAATTTGGGATTAAATGATGATTTTCAGACTTGGGTTTTCATGGGGGGGGGCTTTATTTTTAGTTTATGTTGTCTTTCCTTATTTCCTAACCAGATCTGGACTATTAGGGATGAGAACAAGTGAAACCTTTGAAGAGGTAAAGTTATCTTCCTCCCAAACTTGGTTTTGCCCACAAATTGGAATTCTATCTTAGTTTTCTTTCCTGAGCTTGCTATAACCAGGTTTTCTGCCTGGGACCCAAATCTCCTCTAAGGTATGAACCAGTCCTAGACTAAGATGTTAGGAGCATCCAGTTCTTTTCTCCCTGGAACTAGATCCTGGTCTACACATCTCCAGCAGGAGTGGTTATTCTCACAAAACTCAGAAATAATTGCTTATCTTATCACTGTATTATACCTGCTGTAACAGACTTTTGATACCAAACTATATCTGAATATGGCCAGCTTGGATGGCACGTGTTGAATTGACTGATATTCCCTAGCCTAACCTTTGCAATCAGGTAAGCTCTCTCTAGACCAGTGTTTCCCAGAGGACTTGCATCAGAATCATCTAGGAGGTGTTTGTTTAGTTTTATTTATTGGGCTTTACTTCAAGTTTAATGAATCAGCATGTCTGGATTAGGGGTGGTGATCAGAAATCTACATTTTAACAAAGTGAAGTTTAAAAGTCATTGAATAAAGCCCCAGACTGTTCCCTTGGATTTGAGTTTTTCTCTGGTCCCTAGTTTTCTCTCCTTTCTCCTACTTCTATTGTTGTGCTTTAAAACTGCCTGATGCCTGCAGTTTCTAGAGTCTGGACTTTGTTAGAGGTTCAGAAAAAAACAAAACAAAATGCTGGTTGGGCTCTTAGTAAACAAAGCTAGTTTTCTCAAACATACTACTTGTGTCATTCCCATTTCTCTTACTGCAATTCACAGTCTTCTTATTCTAGCATTAGAATGAGAACATGCACATTATTCTTAATAACAATATGCATGAAAATGCCTTTTAAAAATATTTAATTTTTCAATTGACATATAATAATTGTACATATTTATGAGGCACACAGTGATGATCACTATGAACATCATAGTGATGATATACATGTAATATATAGTGATCAGATCAGAGTAATTAGCACATCCATTATCTCAAACATTTATCATTTCTTTGTGTTGGGAGCATTCAATATCCTCCTTCTAGCTATTTGAAACTACATATTATTGTTAACTATAGTCATTTCACAGTGGTATAGGACACTAGAACTCATTCCTCCTACCCAGCTGTAATTTTGTAACCTTTAACAAATCTTTGCCTCTCCCTCCCTTCCCCCCACCCTTCCCAGCCCCTGGTATCCTCTGTTCTATTTTTTACCTCTATGAGCGAAATGCCTTTTAAAAAGTTAAAAAGCACCTTATACATGCAATGTATTATTTAACAAATGATCAGTTAATGAACTCATAGTCTATTTGGGGGCACTGTACAACTTGCTCCCTGAACATAGTACAAAGAAAATGAAGAACATATTTTCTGCCTGAGGGAAGGCCATAGCGAGGATAACAAGCACACATAATGTTATAGGAAAACAATTGGAAAGCAACATATCTATTTCAAATCCCAAATATGCTCTTTAGTTATATTCTGAATGTCCTGAGAGATGTAGATTAACTATGTATTTATATATCAACCATTGCATCTGTTGTTGTATCTGTGACTCTATATATTCATCTCTATCAAACATTTACTATTCAGGTTTACCTGTCTTTAAAGTGAATCTCTAGGTTTACCTGTCTTTAAAGTGAATCTGATGCAATTAGAATGTGAGCTACATGAGCATGAGAATTTTTGTCTGTTTTGTTCACTGATATGTTTCTAGTGCCCCAATATGCATTCTACATAATAGATGCCTATAAATATTTGTTGACTGAGTGACCACATGGTTGACTGAATGAAGCTTGATTAACAGAAGGTGATGAATGTAAGAGAGATCTTACAGATGCTTATAAATTAGTTGAAAGCAGTTACATAGGGGGAGGTCTGCAGCACCATAAGACAGAACTGATCTTAGTGAATATCTCTGTATTTGACAGTTCCAATCAGTTTATTATGGGCCAACTCAGTAACCAATGACTTGTGGTGGTGGTAATTGTGATTTTCTGGCTCAGAGGAGGATTTATTTTTCCCTTTTAGATCTGAGACTGTTGTGAAGTATAACTTAATTCTGTTTGGGGATGTAAGCATAGGAGGGAATGTTTGGATTGGAAATTTTCTTCCTTTTGAATTATGTCAAAAGGTTTTAGACAGGCTCTGTGGCTCAGGCTTGTAATCCAGCAATTTAGTGGAGGAGGGAGGATAGCTTGAAGCCAGGAGTTAAAGACCAGCCTGGGCAACATATTGAGACTCCATCTCTACCAAAAAAAAAAAAAAAATTAGCCAGGCATGGTGGCACACATGTAAGTCCTCAGCTACTTAGAAGGCTGAGACAAGAGGATTGTTTTGCTCAAGCCCAGGTATTCAAGCCTACAGTGAGCTGTCCATGTCAATCTGGGTGAGAGAGTGAGAATCTCTGAAAGGAAGAGAGAAAGAAAGGAAGGAAGGAAGACGAGAGAAAAGAAAAAAGAAAAGAAAAGAAAAGAGAAAAGAGAAAGGAAAAGGAAAAGGAAAAAAAGGCTTTTTTTCTTGGAAACCAAGTGAAGGTAATCAAAATTGAACCACTTGCTGATCATAAGCCACTTACACACAGACAGGATTCTAAACACATCTAGAAATATAATTTGGCAATCTTTTGATCTATCTTCTGTGTGAAATTTTAATTGTTAAAAAACGACTTGTGTATACAGCAATTTGTTGTCTGTATCACAATACGAAAGAACAGTGAGACGATGTATTTTAAATACATGGGCATGTATTTTAAAATTGCAATTTTCAACCTTTCATTCATGTGTTTGACAAACATTTATTGATGTTGTTTATGTGTCAGGAAATACATTCTGGGGATACAGTGATGAACAAGTCAAAGTTCCTCATGAAGCTTACATTCTAGTGTGGGGAAGGGTGGCAACAAAAACACAGAAAGAATACATAGAAAAGGTAATTTCAGGTAGTCATGAGTGCTGTGCTTAATAAGAAGGTGATGGGCTAGAGAGGGTTTTGGAGGGTGAAGAAGCTAGTGTAATGAGTGGTGGTCTTTCTGGGGAGGTGATGTTTGAACTGAATCCTAAATGATGTGCAGGAACCAATCATGAGAATAACAAGAATAAGAGATTCTAGTTTAGGAATGAGAAATGTAGGGTGGAAACTAGATTGGCATGTTAATTAAATTATGCACTTATTTATCCCTGTGTACAAATATTTGCTGAGTGTTTATTTTGTGACAGGTATGACATATTTTAAGGTGCTAGGAAGTTAGTGATGAACAAAACAGACATCTTGGGTTTCAGGTCTCAAAGAATGTATTTTCTCTGGTGGGAAAGGAAAAAAAAAGAAAAAAGAATCAGATAAGAAAAGTACTGGATAAGTGGATTAATACTAAATGAGATGGAACAATGTGATGGATACTTTTTGGTTGGTTACCTTGGCATCAGGGGCTAGATAATGCCTTTTTGAGCAAACAATCTGTATAATAGGAAGGTGGCAATATTAGGCTCACACTTGTGTCAGACACTCCTTTTGTATATTCCAGGTTATGAATTGAGACATAGTAAACCAGGCAGAGGACAATGACTAACTCTGCCGAGCTACCTGTAATCCCACTACTTTCTCCTCTACTCATGAATGCCTATGAGAATTTATAAATCATTTGAATTTATAAAAAGGGAAAATAATTAATAAATTTAGGTACTTCATTATTAGTAGCAAATTACATGCAACTCTCCTCATCAAGGATTTGTGATATTGAGGCTGAAAACTTTTGTTTTAATTGATGAAAATATATGGCAGAATTAAGGAGCTTTTGCTGAATAAAGACTAGTTTTAATAGCAATGAACCTTAAAATGAAATAATGAGGGTATTCAAATTTGTATGTATTTGAAGACTCCCACAGAGGCAAGAATCTATCTTGATCTTAGCCTTCTCCTACCTTTTTACTAAAAGCATGGATTCCTCCAGAAGTGGTGGCTCACACCTGTAATCTTAGCACTCTGGGAAGCCAAGACGGTGGATTACTTGAGCTCAGGAGTTTCAAACCAGCCTGAGCAAGAGTGAGATCCCATCTCTACAGAAAATAGAAAAATTAGCTGAGTGTGGTGGTTTGCGCCTGTAGTCCCAGCTACTCAGGAAGCTGAGGAGGGAGGATAGCTTGAGCCCAGGCATTTAAGGTTGCAGTGAGCTATCATCACGCCACTGCACTCTAACCCCAGGTCACAGAGTGAGACTCTTTCCCAAAAAAAGAAAAAAAAGCATGTATTCAACAGTTAACATTGAGCACATTTTCTGGTATTTTGCAATTTTTACAAAAAATGTTGGGATGTTGCCTCAGTTTGTACTATGGAAAATATATTGAGTATTTAAGTCAAGATTTCAATATTCAAGGATTAGAATTCTATTTATGTATGTATATGTGTATGTATTTTTTGAGACAGGATTTCACTTTGTTGCCTGGGATAGAGTGCATTGGCAGTCATCAGAGCTTGCTGCAACTTGAAACTCCTGGGCGCGAGCAATCCTCCTACCTCAGCCTCCCAATTACCTGGGACTACAGACACACACTACCGTGTCCAGCTAATTTTTCTATTTTTTTGCAGAGACATGGTCTCTCTATATTCCTCAGGCTGATCTCAAACTCTTGGCCTCAAATAATCCTTCTGCCTCAGCCTCCCAAAGTGCTGGGATTACAGGCATGAGCCGCTGCACCAGGCCATGGTCTATTTAAAGTGGTTCAAGTTAAAGGATTTTTATTGAAAAGAAATAGCATGAAAAAGAAACAGAATGTATTTTTTACATGTGAGTGGCACTAAAAAGTAGGAGGCCATATGCATCTCTGTCTCCATGCATCTGCTCTACTTAGTGTCCTGTTTTCCTTTTCACATATGCTTCCTTGCATTATTTATAGCCCCTTTATCTCTTCATAAATTCACTTTATATTTGGCATTGGTTGAAAATGACCTCAAATTCCATGTGTCCTGTGGTTCTAGTTCTCACAGTTCTCTGACTGACTGAGTCTGTCAATGACCCAATTCTAAATGCAATTCCTGTGATGGAGACAATCCGATTTTCCCAGGTTGAATTAAATGTATGGCCTTGTCTATAGTATACTCTTGTGATGCATTATATTACTATTAACAAATAATCACTCCCCCATTATATGAAAAATAATTAATGACTATATCACATTTAAAATCTGAAACAATACTTAGAGGGAAGGAGTACCGTTTTGACAGCCTTCTTCACTCACTGCCAATCAATGACGCCTTCACCCTCTCCCTACTCACACTACTGTCCTTAAAACTTAATTTGGTTTGGAGATTCAGCAATGAATAAAATGCAAAAAGTGTTGCCCTCATAGAGCTTACATTCTAGGGGAGGCAGAAAAACACAAAACTAAATAAGTAGGTGCAATCATGCATTGCTTAACCACGGGGATATGTTTTGAGAAATGCATCATTAGGTGACTGTACGCATGAACATCATAGAGTGTACTTACACAAATCCAGATGGTATAGCCTGTGCACGCCTAGGCTATATTATATAGCCTATTGCTTTTAGGCTATAAGCCTGTACAACATGTAACTATAATGAATGTTGTAGGCAATTGTGACACAATGGTAAATATTTGTGTTTCTAAACATATCTAAATACTGAAAAAGTACATTAACAATACAGTATAAAAGATAAAAAATGGAGTACCTGTATGGGATACTTACTATGAAGGGAGCTTGCAGGACAGTAAAGTGTTCCAGGAGTGATCAGTGAATGTGAAGAACTAGCACATTACTGTACACTGTTGTAGACTTTATAAACACTACATTTAGGCTACACTAAATTTATAAAAAGAATTTTCTTCAATAATTAATCTTAGTTTACTGTAATCATTTTTTTTTTTTTTGAGACAGCGTCTCACTCTGTTGCATGGGCTAGAGTGCCGTGGCATCAGCCTAGCTCACAGGAACCTCAAACTCCTGGACTCAGGCGATCCTCCTGCCTCAGCCTCCAGAGTAGCTGGGACTACAGGCATGCACCACCATGCCCGGCTAATTTTTTCTATATATTTTTAGTTGGCCAATTAATTTCTTTCTATTTTTAGTAGAGATGGTTCTTGCTCTTGCTCAGGCTGGTTTCAAACTCCTGACCTTGAGTGATCTCTTGAGCCATCCACCCCTCTCGGCCTCCCAGAGTGCTAGGATAATAGGCGTGAGCCACCACGGCCGGCCAGCTTACTGTAATCTTTATGCTTTATAAACTTTAAAAATTTATTTTTTGACTCTTGTAATAATACTTAGCTTAAAACACAAACACATTGTGCAGCTACATAAAAATATTTTTTAAATATCGTTCTGAGCTTTTTTCTATTTTTAAAATATTTAATTTATTTTTTTCCTTTTTAAACTTTTTTGTTAAAAACCAAGACACAAACACACATATTTACCTAGGCCTCCACAAGGTCAGGATCATCGATGTAACTGTATTTCATCTCCTCATCTTGTCGCATTAGAAGGTCTTAAGGGGTGATAACATACATGGAGCCGTCATCTCCTATGATAAGAATGCCTTCTTTTGGAATAACTCCTGAAGGACCTGCCTGAGGCTGTTTTATAATTAGCTTTTTTTTAAATATAAATAGGAGTACACTCTAAATTAACAATAAAAGTATAGTATGATAAATACATAAACCTGTAACAGTCATTTATTATTATTATCAAGTATTATATACTGTACATAACTGTATGTGCTATACAGGCATAGCTTGGTGACATTGTGGGTTTGGATCCAGACCATCACAATTAAGTTGGCATCACAATAAAGCATGACACAAAAATATTTTGATTTTTCAGTGCATATAAAAGTTATGTTTACACTATGCTGTAGTCTAGTACAATAATATGCAATAACATCATGTCTTAGGAAAAAAAGCATATACCTTAATTATTAATGAAAGTAGTTTACTGCTAAAAAAAATGCTAACAATTATCTGAGCCTTCAACAAGTCATAATCTTTTTGCTGGTAGAGGCTTAATGTTTATGGTTGCTGACTGATCAGGGTGATGATTGCCCAAGGTTGAGGTGGCTGTGGAAATTTCTTAAAATAAGACAACAGTGAAGTTTGTTGCATCGATGGACTCTTTATTTCATGAAATATTTCTCTGGAGCATGCAATGCTGTTTAATAGCATTTTACCCACAGTAGAACTTCTTTTGAAATTAAAGTCAATTCTCTCAAACCCAGTCACATCTTTACTAAGTTTACATAATATTTTAAGCCCCTTGTTGCCATTTTAACAATCTTAACTACATCTTCACCAGGAGTGGATTCCATCCAAGAAACTGCTTTCTTTTCTCATTCATAAGAAGCAACACCTCATTCTCCAAGTTTTATCATGAGATTGCAGCAATTCAGTCACATCTTTAGGCCCCACTTCTAATTCTAGGTCTCTTGCTATTTCCACCACATTTGCAGTTATTTTTTCCACTGAAGTCTTAAACCATTTAAAGTCATCCTTGAAGGTTGGAATCAACCTTTTTTTCAAATTCCTGTTAACATTGATATTTTGATCTACTCCCCAAGAATTAGGAATGGTGAGTCCTTCCGAGAAGGATTTCAATTTACTTTTCCTGGATCTATCAGAGGAATCACTATCTATGGCAGCTATAGCCTTACAAAATGTATTTCTTAAGTAATGAGACTTGAAAGTTGAAATCACCCCTTGATCCATGGGCAGCAAAATGGATATTGTGTTAACAGGCATGAAAATGACACTAAGCTCCTTGTACACCTCCATTAGAGCTCTTGGATTACTCGTTGCCTTGTCAATGAGCAGTAATGAAAGTCCCAAATGGCATCTACTTCCAATATAAGGCTGTTTTTTGTCTACATTGAAAATCTATTGTTTAATGCAGTCACCTTCATCAGTGATTTTAGCTAGATCTTCTGGATAACTTGCTGCAGCTTCTACATCATCATTTGCTGCTTCACTGTGCACTTTTATGTTTTAGAGATGTTTTCTTTCCTTAAACCTCATGAACCAAACCTCTGTGAGTTTTGAACTTTTCTTCTGCAGCTTCCTCACTTCTCTCAACCTTCATGAAATTGAAGAGAGTTAGGGCCTTGCTCTGTATTAGGATTTG